>BMAO01024045.1:0-139090 GCA_019973975.1 Trichonephila clavata
TGCATTTCTTACGATGTGGTGGTCTTCTCGAAGACTAATCTGTCGAGGGCGTTCTGAGCCTGGTTTTCTTATAAATGACATCTCTCGGTTCCACTGGTCCCAACAATCAGAGCGGCCTAATTGACGAGCTACTCGCCTTTTTGACCATCCAGCTTCCATCATGCTGATGATTCTCCCCCTCTTAAACTGTGACAGCTGCTCATATTCTCTTCGAAAATGGCGTAATGGCATGTCTACGTCAGCCCTTCCTTTGTAAACGATTCAGCACACTCAAACCAGCTTTGGTTACCCGTTTTATACTCCATGGAAAACGACGTTAAATGACTTCTGCCGGCTATACGTATTGCGCAATCACGCTGCATTTTTAATAATTTGCATTTCCCCTCGACATGTACCTTCATGCCAAGTTTCGTTACGATTCCGCAATTATTTCTTGGTGAGCTTATTTTTTGTCCGTGAGTGTATATAATTTAATACGTATCTTGCTAATTGCACGGCTTATAATTACGATCGTATTGTAGCTTTAGCGTCAAAGTGCATTATTATTGAATTCAATACATTATTATTGTATTAGGTGGGCGCGATAAAAATTATGATTGAAAATTGGGTCTCCAGTATTGAAAGTTTGAGAAGCACTGGCTTTATGATTTCTTCCTTGATGAAATTAGCACAAGAAATGCTGTATTTTTTATTGAAACACTCAATTTGAAAGATAAATAATACTACTAGATCAAATTATAAAATAAAACTGGAATTATATAAAGTTTATGTCCTTATGTATAATAGTAAATTTTTTGTAAAGAAAATTAAAAAGAGTTAAAAATGTGATTTTATTTAACCACACGGAACAGAAGTGATATTATTTAAAGGAAAAATAGTCTAATTAAACCTATTAAAAAAATATTTAATCTAAAAAAAAATTAAGTCAATTTCTACTTTGAATGGATGAATAGAAAGTATTTCATTAACAATTGAAAATTTGAAAAATGTATATATAAATAAATATATGTAGAAAGAGAGTGGGCTAATATAGTAGGAATTGGTAAAAAGGGTTTTACTCAAGTGGAAAGAAAAAAGCAGCAAACTATGACTTTGTTTTATGTAAGTGTTATAATAACAAAAATAATTTTTGTTTCAATAATCCGTTTTTTATTTCTTTAATAATAATACATAACAGAGCGTATTTTTTAATGTGTGCATCCCATTGAGTTACCACAGTTCAACGCAAGGAGTACTTCTGAAAAATAAATTGAATTAAAAATCATAAATATACAGCATCTATAAATTACTATAAACATAATTAAATCCTACTTTTAAAAAAGTTCTAAGAAATTATTTATGAAGTAAGTATATAAAAAAATAAAGCTTCAAAAATCAGAAAGTAAGTATGCGATCATAAAAATGTATATATAAAAACAAATGAACAGCACGGGTTGCAAAACTAAAGAGTCGAAAAAAATGCATTCCCGTGGAAACTGCGGGATGTGCAGCAAGAGGGATAACGAAACTTAACTTACAGCAAAAAGTTCAAATTCCAGTGAGTTCTGACTTCTATGAATGCAAGTCTATTCCTTCAGAATGCGTCTTTCAAGTTCGATATTTAAGTTGATCAAATGAAATTCTTCGACGCAACAAGGATAATGTTTTGATTCTCTGTTTGTCCAGGCGTTGATAAGTATCCATTTAGGATTGGTAATTTGAAAAATGTCAAGATACACCTGTAAAGGATGTGCGCATAAATATACTTGAAATGCACAATCTTCTTTTACTAAAAACTACTGTTATATTACTCAAAGAGGATTGAAACGGAAAAATACAGACAGTGCATGCAAGACTAAGGCGAGTCCTTTTTTTCAACTTTAAACTCAATAAAATTGTAGGCTTAAATCACAATAATATATAATTGTAGATGTACTATAAATTTTATATATTTATGTTGCTATGATTATACAATTGCACGCGTATTAAATTCAAGATATTACTTATACCTACAAGGATGATCAAAATAATGTATAAACACTTTAAGACTGAGTAATACACAGACCTCCAAAAGTTAAGGAACAACCGGTTTTTTGCGCCTTATTTGCAAATGAATGAATGTAGAAACACCAAATTCGGATGACATGAGCACAAAACAGTTATGTATTGACAGCAAAATAGAAGTTTACATAACGAAAATTCAAAAATGATTTACAACGAAAAAAAGGCAATTTTGCTGGAAAAGTCCATTCTTGGAAAAAATAATAATCACAGCTTTATGGGGTGATATGTCATAAAAAAAACAAAAATGGGTTTTAATAAGGGATATGCCTATCCCTAGCTTGAATGCATTGGCGGCATCGAATTTCCATAATGTAAATTAAGTTGTCGATTACCGAAATGGGAAGCGAAGACCAGACACGGAGTAAGCTTTGTTCCAGCTCTCCTAAAGACCTGGGAGGACTTAAAGCAGCAAACTGTCTACAAGATAGTCCCAAAGATGCTGCATCGGATTTAAGTCTGGAGATTGAGCTGCCAATTTCATACGCTCCCAACCAAGACCGTCAAGATATTCCTCAACAATTACAGCTCGGTGAGGTCGTGCATTATCATCTATCAGAATGAAGTCATTGTCAATTGCACCGGCATAAGGGAGGACATATGGATCAAGGATCTCACCCCGATATCTCACACCAGTCAGAGTTCCTCCCTGGAACACATGCAGGTCAGTGTGACCACCGAATGAGATCCCTGCCCAAACCATTATTCTACCACCTCGGTAACTATGTCTTTCAACAGTGTTGAATTGATGATATCTGGTGCTTCTTTCCCTTCAGTGAGCAGACTTACTGAATCCCTCTCCAGTGTGAATCTGGACACGTCTGTAAAGAGTACAGAGGCCCATCGCTGTCCGGTCCAGGAAACGTATTCTCTTCCCCGAGATAAGAGGGCCCTTCTCTGTCGACTGTTAAGGGGTACACACACGACTGGTCACCTTGCATAGAGACCTGAATTATAAAGACGCCTTCACACCGTACTAGCGTATGTTCTTCTCCTTGATGCTACAGAGTCGTCTACAACAAGTTGCGGCACATAAATCCTTCTTCTCCTTCGGGCCGAAAGAGCGATAAAATGGTCTCCTGTAGGTGTTGTGTAGCGTGTGGTCGGCCTGGAACATGTCTTCTGGACACAGATGCTTCGGTTTGATATTGATTCCAGAGACGGTAGACCACACTACGAGACACATTAAGACGCCTAGCAGCATCAGCCTGTGACAACCCCATTTCCATCCATTCGACCGCCCTCCACCTTAACAAATTGGGCAAACGGCTTCTCTCAGACATTGCGAGACCCACTGGCTAACAAAAGTTGTAAATCAACAAAAGTTATATGCGCAATTACGAAAGCCTGATATATGCATTTTTCTCTCACTCATATATATATTCTTTCCTATTTAAAAAAGGAGTAGCTACTGTTTTTGCACAAATTTGTATAAGGTTCATTTTTATCATTTATATAAACTGTACATTTTATTGTCACTGTCATTTTCTTCACGGTGAGCTTCGAAAAACATGTTGTTCCTCAACTTTTAGAGGCCAGTGTATGTTAATGCCGTAAGTTTGACATCACATTGGCTATAGGATCAAGTTCTAAGAGTTGGTATGAACACTGTGCGATAGTGTTTTGACGTGTACAACTATAATAGTTCAGCGACAAATAGCGCTAATGTTTTAGTAGGGAAATTGAGACTATGGCGTAAATACGCCTGACTTTTGAGCAGCGAAAAAGAATTTTTAAATCGTGTTTGAAGTTTGAGAGTACCACCAAACTCCTATAGAGGCAGAAGTATGGAAAGTAACCACCAACACGCTTACGCATTGCTAGCCTTCACGATAAGTTTGAAACTGATGGAAAAATAAAGGATATGCCTTAGGAACGATCAGGCCGGCCACATCAATAAGCGAATCGTTTTTGTTGTGGTATTAGATTCATTCATACGGTTCCCACAAAAGCCGAAATCCCAATGAGCATGTGAAACAAAGCATGTGAGCCGATTGGAAAGCTTACATACTACAATTATTGCACATACTGAACCAAGACGACCCAGACAGGAGAACTCAGTTTCGTAAATGGTACCTCCGCCGGTTGAAAATAATACTAATTTTGTTTGACAATTGATGGATTCCAAGGTTTTTTCTTTTACTTATGGAGTGATTTGTAGCAAGAAACACTATAGAAACTGTACTAAAAAAATTGAAACGGCTTGTCACCCAATTCATGTATGTACTATGAGAGATGAAGTCACCAACATTGAAAGGCATTGTGCTCAAAAATGAGTGGATGGCATTTGGAACACATATTGTAACTTTTATTCACTGTAATACTCCTGATAACACATACGTTTGTTTCTTCATAAAACGGTGTATACATTTTTTATCTCCCCCTCTATATTTTATTTAATGTCGATTAACTCTAAAACAATCGAATAAATATTCATAGCAAAAAGATCTATTTACTTATTTTCAAAAATCATTATATATATGTAAATGAATTTTCTTGAATACAACTTCATAATTGTCCACAAAAATCAATGTACCTTTGTTTCCCAAAACCAATCTCTTGTTTTGGATAACACTAAGAAAATGGGATCGAATCGCTGAAGTCATTTTTCGGATAAAAAAAAAATGTCTTTAAATTTCATAGACCTAGTATTGTGAATTGATTATTCATTCCAAAATTAAGAACGCCTGAGAAAATTATCAGATTTTTCTGTTTGAAAATGTGTAGATCAGTGGTTCTCAGCCTTTTTTTGTTGTTGTTGTTGTAGTACGTTTTTAACAATCAAAATTTGACAGCATACAAAAAAAAAATTTAAGAGAAATTTACTAAAGTTTAAATACACATCGTAAATAGATTATGATAATAATTTTCAAAGTTAATATGTACGACAAAGACAGCAGAATGTTCATTCAATAATTAATTACAAATTAATAAAATAAAAATACATTTATAATAGGACTTGTAAGCTTGATGATTTTTGATAATTTCGTTTATATTGGGTGGTAAAAATGATAATGCCACTTTCATTTCGTCATTTATATTTAAAAAGTCTCGAACTTTTTTTTTCATTTTTATATTTGTTAATGTTGAAAATCCGAATTCACGCAAATCAGATGTAGATAATTATGACAATATTTTTAAAACTTTTTATGGCTATTATGAGATAATAGCCTCTAATTTTAATCCAAAATTAATTAATTGATTTTTCGAATGTTTTGAAATTAAATCTTGATTTCCGCAGAGAGAAATCAGTTTTTCCTCTTCATTCAAAGTTAATTCATATACACACGTATTTGTTACCGCAAATGGATACAAACCGAGTCAAATTTTTTATATCTATCCAATCCACGAAAAAAAAAATTAAATTTATCACGAATACCCTAATTTCTTTCTATAAAACGGGTGAAAGATTTGATTCAGGATTATATTTTTTTCAACAGAGTATAGTTAATAATTTTTAAAATATTTGGCGGCACAGTAGTTGAGTATCCCAGGTGTGGATCATTGAAATAAATCAAAGAAGGTAATAATTGAAACCAGCATCACTTTGCCCAAATAATGCGAGGTTAAAAAACAGGTATACAAGACTTCTGACACACAAATTAATTCTATAGCTCAAGATCATCTCAGTAGTTTTATGAACTATCATAGAGCATTTAAATTACAACCTAATTAATTATTCCATTACGATAATTGAAAATTCTTCTTACAATGTCATCAATCCGCTGAATATCCATAAGGTTCGAACTGTAGGTCCACGAGCCAATGCGGATGCTGCAATTATAATAACTCGTTTTCTGCTTCTTTAGTATTGGACAGCGATTTTTGATTGTGAAAGCTGGAACCCACAAAACTCTCCCATCGGAATGTATATCAGCACGAAAGTTGGATTTTGGAAACACAGAATCATCAGAAGATCTAAACATCAACAGAACAGAAAGTATTACAAGACAAGCACTGGTGCATTTTTTCTCTTGAAAAGACTGACTACGCTCGAAAGCTAGATTTTGAAAAAGATTTTAAATGTATACTTTTTGATATTTAATGTCAGTTAAATTAATATATACATAAAAAATTGTTTTAAGAATATTTTTCAGTAACAAAATTATTTAAATGTATTGTTTAGTTTTTTTTGGAAAGAAATGAAGAAAGAACGAAATATTTTCAAAAAGTTATCCTTTTTGGAATCGTGTTTTGATAACAACAATATTTTTCTCTCTCTCTCTCTCCTTTAAATATCTAAGACTATCCATTTAAGAGGGGAGGAGGTGTTGCTATTACTGTTACTGCATAAAGTAGGGGTTTTGAAGTAAAATTCTTGAAAAATTCACATTATTTTCAGAGTTAAGACCCATTGAAATAATAACGGGTGTCTTTTGTTGAAATGTTTCTACTCTGATGTAATAAAATATGAGTCAATCCTCTTCTAAACCGTATATTTCAAGAATCTTAGTTCGGGCCCTGTATTGAAGTAATAGCTATATATATGTAAAATATTATTATTGAATAAGCATTTGTAATTGTTTCTTTGGTTTTTGCCAAAATATTGAACTTTTTCACCTAATAATTTTCTAAAATAAAATTTATATGTATATACTATTTCAACTGACACTAAATATCAAAATTATTCATTCAATATCCTTTTAAAAATAATTGTTCTGAGTACAGTCATTCACTTTGAATGAATTAATACTCTTCTTAACTGATATAAAATTGGATAAGAAGAGATAATGATATTTTAATCTTCTTTAGCAAGCATGTCATATCAAAAGGCTGACAAGGCTTAATAAACAAAATTTATAAACTATATTTTGCAAAATTTTCGAAATTACATTTCTATTACATAATGTAATTTTAGCATATATTGGAGAAAAAGATAGATAGAAATTGTTTTCTTTTTAGCACACACAATTAGCATGTGTTTTTATATTACAATCTTTGTTACATTTAGAGTAAATAATTTTTGCACTAATTATACAAAATGCAACTCCTGAAGGAAGAATGCAAACCATGTGAAATTTACATCATGCATAGGTGGCGATGAAATATGCAAATCGTCAGCGTTGTAGCGCAGACGCACACGACCGTAGCGCCACCTGCAGGCGTTATATAAGGAAATAACAGATTGGCGATCTGAAGTACGTGACAATTGGTTTTTCGTGCGTTTTGACTGAGCGTCTTTTGACTAAGTTTGTGAATTCGACCGAGGAAGAATAGTATCCTATATGGATTGCGAATTATCCATCAGAGAAATCGGTCAACTTTTTCGACAAAACCAAGCAAATGTGATGTTGATCTGTCATAATTGGATACAGGAGGAAACGATGGAGCGACAGGGCTGATCACACCCACCTCGTTGCACCACTTGCCATGACTACAGGCGGATTGTGCGCAAAGCAGTGATGGATTGAGCAGACCCATCGCAAACCATAGCACAACAGATTCAGTCAGACAGATTACGCATGATTCATTGTCTACTCGCACCATTTGCAGGAGAGTGAAATGTCTACAAAACGTCCATTGCTTCGTTTACACTTGACTAAAAACCGCAGGCTGCGCCGTCAATGGTGCAATACACGGCGGACATGGACAACGTGATGGAACGATTTTGTGTGCAATGACGTACACCGTTTCTGCCTCCGAACATTACGATGGTCGGATTCGAGTTTGGAGACCTCGTGGTGAGAGGCTGCTGAACTGTTGCGTTATGCATCGCCACACTGGTCTTACACCCGGTAGTATGGTTTAAAGTGGTATTGGATTTCACTGCTACACCCCTCTAGTACGCATAGCCGGTACACTTGACAGCCAGCGCTACACCTCTGAGGTGTTGGAGCTCTTGGTCCTCCCATATATTCAGCGCTTGCCATCAATCATATTTCAACGGCATAATGCGCGACCCAACGTGGTACGCAATGTTCAAGAGTTCTTCTTTATGCATCAAATTAAACTGCTTCCTTGGCCTGCTTGTTCTCCTGATCTATCACTAATCGAAAACGTGTGATCCATGCTTTCACTACGACTGTCCCGGGATACGTCACCCGCTGCTACACCAGATCAACTTTGGCAATATGTGGAAGCCACATGCATTGCTCTACCCTAAGGATACATCCGAAGCCTCTTTGATTTTATGCTGAGGCTTGTGGAAGCGGTTATAGCCAACAATAGCATCTACACTAACTACTGATTGTGTCATCATACGTACATCACAAAAATCTATGATTTTAATCACTTGATTTCTCTACAACATGTTATCTGCCAAATAAATTTCGCTGTGATATCTCTGGTACTTCTTGGTGTTGCATTTTTTATGGCTAGCAGTGCACATCGTCGTGATGCAAGTGTAAAGAATATTCTATTACTTGACGCACCAGAAAAAGCTCTTCCCAACAGAGAAAAAAGTTTGATTAATTAATTTGCAATTAATTTCTGAGTAAATATATTGTCATCTTGGTCGTACATATTATTTTATCTAACTTTGAAAATTATTGTCATAAACTATTTTACATAGTGTTTTATTGATTAGTAAATTTCTTTTAAACTTATTTTATTGTTAATGAAATTGAAAATTAAACTTTTAAATTGTTAAAAGTCTACCACAACAACAACAAGGGTTAAGAATCTCTGCTTTACAACAAAAGCAAAATTAACACGAATAACCGGATTTTTATTTGTTTATGACAAAGGTGAAAAAACTGCAACTTTTTGAACACTAAATAACAGTATAATGGATGAGCTATCCCATCCAATAGTGTTAGAAGGAAAACTAGCCATAGTCAAAACAATACATTTTATTTACTATTCTCAACAACGGCAGAAATTCAACAACCCAAATTAAGAAATGCACCAATTGATAAATATGGCAGCAATAACGAAGTAGATGAGATTATTGGAGATTTAATAATAAATCGGATCACTTAGCACTTCCAGGCAATACACCTTCTTATATTTGAAAATAATTTCTAAAATAATCCAATCCAAATGGACCCAATCTAATTTGACAAACTGTGACGGATCTATACGCGGTTCTACTAATCCCTTCATGACTCTTTTAGGAAAATCTTTATTTCAACCAACTTTCACAGAGTAAGGAAGCGTGATTATGTAAATGAAGTGTATTATATAAATTCTGCTTTCGCGAGTTTGTGAGTTGGCACGTTGGAGGCAGGTAGGAATTAACATAGAGACTGCGAGTTAGTTGTTAGTTGAAGATTGAAAGAGAATGGAATTAGTTAGAGGTCTTGGAGTTGTCCAGGAAAACAATTACAGAGCGTGGATGCAACGACATTGATCAAGCCGATAGAAATCACCTGCAAGTTTCCAGTGTAGGATCCGATGCATAAAAAGTACAGGTATTGTGAACTTGACTAAGTAGAAGTTAGCTTATTAGTGTCGAAGTAGTTATATTTGAGCGTATTTAAGCTGTCTTAGATTCAGTTGAGGTTCTGTTATAGTATCTCCGTGTTATAGAATCTCACCTCCATGCTCCTCTCTTTAATCACATCCCTTATTATTTTGTTATTGTGTCTGATTGATATTTGGTAACAATAAATTAATTATTTTGAAATCATGTCTGTAGATCATTCAGTTTCTCCCACACACCTAGCCGGGTTTACAGGTAGACAAAAGGGTTCAGAGTCGAGCAGGAACCAACCGCTATCACAAAACAATTGACCAAATCATCAATCTCAATATTAATCAAATAATCTACGAAGTGCTCTCGTTTAGCTTTACGTTATCTAACGTTAATTTTCATTGCTATCCTTTAACTTCTAATCTTTTTCTCTTACTCGAACCAGAAAGCTAATACTGTAATACCTGTCATAATTTACATAGATCACGTCTTTTTCGGGAGGAAGTTTTCAATTAAGTAATATTTCAAGAAATCTATTTCCCAAGAGGATTGCTTAGAAAAACACGGATACACCCGTTACAACAGTCTGTCAAATGAGTTGAATATTTTTTTTTAAATGTACTTTAATTTTTTTGTTTTTGCATACATTTTTGTTTAATATTGATTCCTCTACAAAGGGCGTGTCATCGGATTATGAGAACTACAATCAAACTTCTAGTGAGTTATAAGCGCCATATTCAATATTCCTGGAATAAGTGATAAACTTGTGTGTCGACATAACGACCTTTGAATTTGAGATGGAGGGTTATAAGAATTCTGAAATTTTCAAAGAGAGTTGAGTTGCTTATGATTTATAAAATTATAATAATTTATGATCTAATGAAGCTGGAAATTTTGTAAAAGTTAATCAGTTACAAATAAACAATTCTGTTTTTCTTTAGGAACATAACTCATTAAATACAATGATGCTAACTTCCTTTACCTATAAGTGGAAAGTTATCAATCAGTTTGGTAAATTAGTAATCCCCACTGTAGCTATGCTTAAGCGCAGATCCTGAACTTCGACAACATTCCCATACAGCATATTTATTTCTCTGTAACGTTTCAGCTGCAGTTGACAGTCGAGTAAAAAGTTTTCGTCAGCAAATTAAAACTTAACAAAAACAATATTGATAAAAATTAGAAAGAAATTATGGTAAATGTTTGAACATATGGGATGATTTGAATGCTTAAGAACCATGATTATAATATCCTTCCATTCTATTTAAAATTCTTCTGTACTCTTGATGATACTGAAGAATACAGAAGATTAGAATTTAGTGTAATTTTTACCCTAGAATTTATGCTTCTAACAAGAGGAATAGATCAAAAATCATTCATTTTTTTATTTATCTTCCCAAACTAAGCACCTCTATAAAGCATTATAAGTGTAATAAATGCTCAGATAAAAATGATGTAAACTTTCACCCCTTCTTCTGAATAATCACTAAAATTTCCTTAAATATTTACATACATTTGTAAAAGCGTAGCTATTGCCATATTGGCTGTATCAAAGATACGGGATTCCAAGCTATAGGGGCTGTAATATGTATAAACAAAAAATGGTAAAGGGTCTCAAGGGTGTTACCTTTTTCTGGTGGGTTGAAAATATAAACAATATTCAAATACATATAACTCTTTAAAATTAAATTAAATCATTCAAATCTTTTACACATTATTTATAAAAGATTGAGGCTTCAAAAAAGTGTAAAATGTTTAAAATATAATCATGATTTTAAAAATTATAAGCATATGAAAATAAGAAATTTTTTATAAGAAATATTAATTAAGTTTTACTGCGCGGACGCTATTTTCTAAAATAGTAGCCTTTGATGCATAAAACTTTACAGAATTATAAAATGTTTCATACACTTTAAGTCCTAGTAAATTAAGAATAATATGTCTTTTGTATTTCAAAATATTTGAGAAATATTGAATTTTTTAAAAAAAAATTTGAGAATGTAATTTTTTTAATTTTTTAAAAAATATTATTTATTATTCTATGATTTAAATTTACTACGGTGTAATAAGGATACATTTAACTTTATAAATCAACTTATTGCTAGTAATTAAAGCTAATACTTTTGAAAATAGTGTGCGCACAGTAAAACTGAATTAATATATCTTATAAAAGAATTTCTTATATTCATATGCTTATAATTTTTAAAATTATGATTATATTTTAAACATTTTGCACTTTCTAAGACCTCATTCTTTATAAATAACGTGTAAAAGATTCGAATGATTTAGTTTTAATTTAAAAAAGTTATATGTATTTGAATATTCTTTATATTTTCAGCCCTCCAGAAAAAGTTAACACCCCTGAGACCCAATTAACCCATTAACAAAGCTTCCTTTTGTAAGGCCCCTCAAGGAATTTTGATACAGAGCTCACTCGGAACTAACTACTCTAGTATACACTACTGTCCAGAGAATTAACATAACTTCTATATTTTGTCAATTTTTTGGAAAAATACTGGAACAAAGGTAAAACTAATGCATCCAAAGCTTTCGCTGATATAAGGTTGCCCGAATGAGGTAGACAGGTTTAATAAAAAAATACTTTTTTTTTAATGGAAGTCAAAATAAATCGCCATGAACGTTGTAACACAGGTTCCATTGTTTCGATTGTAGGTCTATTCCTTCACTGTTGTGAGATCGAGGAAGTCCTGCATGTGGCGTCCTTCACATTATAGTCCATATGGAAACGTAATGCTCTTTTAAGTGGAAAAAAGTTTGAAAGGTTTCAAGAAGGCACACACACAAATTCAGACTATACAGCAGGTGTTCCAATACTTTCCAACGGAATTTTTTTAATGTTATCTGGGTTTCACAGGAGACTTTTGGGTCGGTATTGTCATGGATATCTGATATTGGTTGACACCCTTCACGAAACACTTTACACCAATTGTTCGAAATAATTAGTGTTCGCCCCAGACTGAACCCTTTTGCTGATAGATGCCCACACCAGCTCACCCTACGCATTCAGAAACCATACAACCACGCATTGTTCCGATGTGGAAGCATTCATGAATAGCACGACTTTACTTTTGATCTGTTTCCTTTACGACGAACAGGTTTCATTAATTGAACGTGGTTTACAGTATATACCACCATCCACCCTTTATATCCATGTTGGATGGTGCTTCTATAGTTGCAATCATTCTGACACAATTGCACGCGTGTCCATTTTTAATTTGAGAAACCCTTATAAAGATATTTAGTTAAAGGAAAATTATTTGTAGACGCACATAGAGTTAGTTTTGATGTTTTGGTTCATGTACAAATCTCCTCGTCACATTCAGTGAAATTCAAAAATAACTATCAAAATGAATATCTACGAATATTTGGATAATGGAATGTGACAACGAAGCCTCGAGGGATTTCAGACTGTGCAATTGCAAATTGCATATTGCTAGAGATTTTAACGTTTAGTGTTGTATGCAGCCTTTTGGACAGTTTAACCATAACTGGATCCAGATAGAAATTGTGTTCATTAGTTAAATCAATAGTCAATTAGTCAGCAGTAAATAGCTTATTGGTTTTATTCCCAAATGTTGTATATATAGCCCATGAAATAACTTTCCATTCAAGTGAAAAACCTACTCACGATGTGTAAATAGACAAATCAGGCTTCCACACTTCAGAGTCAGGGACGCTTAGAATAGTGATATTGTTGAATTCCTTAGGTTCCCAAGTCAGGTATTCGTCCTTCCATTCCTAAAATATAAATAAAATAAACTTATGATCTGTGTACGTATAGTTTATATAAGCTGCGATTAAAAGGGTCAATAACATATATATACACTCAAGAGCCAAAAAATTATGACCACCTGTCAATAACAAGTTGGCCCACCTTTGGCACGCAACACAGCTTCAAACCCACCTTGCCATGGATGCCAAAAGTCCTTGGTAGATGGCCGGAGACAGATTGTACCAGATGTTTAAGCAACGGTCATGCAAATCTGAGATATTGTGAATTGGTGGTCTTTGAACTCTGAGCTGCCGTCCCATGACATCCCAAATGTGTTATATCGGATTGGGATCCAGTGAGTTAGGCGGCCAGGACATTAACTGGATATCAGCATCATGTTCCTGGAACCACTCCAACTCAATTTTAACCTTGCGACACAGGGCGTTATTCTGTTGGAACATTCCATTTCCAGCTGAAAAACCAAAGGCCATGTAAGGGTGCAACTGGTCGGCAATGAAGTTCAGAAACCCTGTACCATTCATGGTCTGCTGTAACACAACCACGGGTCCCAGAGACGCCCAAGAGAACGTCCCCTAAAGCATAATACCGCCAGCACCATCCTGTGTATGACCTAATGTACATTGAGGGAACAACTGTTCGCCTGGAAGACGGCGTATCCTGACACGGCCATCAGCGTGATGAATAACAAACCGTGATTCATCTGACCTGGCAACTCTCTCCCACTGATCCATGGACTAGTCGCAATGTTCCCGTCTCCAGCGCAGGCGTAGTTCGCAATGACGCTTGATCAGCAAAGGCACACGAGTGGGACTTTTGCTGCGTAGCCCCATATCCAACAGTGTCCGCTGAACAGTGAGCTCCGATACTATTCTACTTGGCCCTGCATTGTATTGGGCTGTCAGCTGAGCCACTGTCGGGCTCCGGTTTTGCTTCACCATGCTGGACAGTCTCCGACGACCTTTTTCTTTGATAGCGTGTGGACGTCCTACACCATGTCGTCTAAGACATGGTGTAGGACTAAATGAAAGAATGAAACTAAGAAGACTAAGTGAAAGAATGATTCTTCAGACTCTCCGGCAGCAGTTAAATACCACTTCCACGTCATCCAGGCGTGTTCATTGCAAAATATAGGGGTGGTTATAATGTTTTGGCTCTTGAGTGTGTATATATATATATAGTTTCCACTGTCTCAATAAACTGGGTGATTCATAAAGAAGTATACAAATTGCAATCAAACAGTTACAATCAAAGACACGCACTTTAGCGGATCTATTCGCGCGCCTCCAACTAATCCTCTTGGGGAAAATCTTACTCTTTAAATATTACTCTATTGAAAACTTTCTTTCGAAGAAGATGCGATTTATATAAAGCAGGGCTTATATTTAAGCATTAACTTTTAGGTTCGAGGGAGATGCTAGATGATAGAAGTTAGCGATTAACGTTAAGTAGTGGAAAGCTAGTTGAGACTCATTGTAACGGATGTCCCTTGACATCCGGTAGTGAAAGGTTGTTAGAATGAGTACCAGCCATAATCAAAACAAATAAAATTTATTAATCCTTTAATAAGTTTCACAAACCCAGGATAGGAAATGGGCCTATAAATAAGTATTGGAGCAAAAGCGAGGAAGACGTGATATTTATTATTTAAATATGGATCGAACCACGTACTTTTGGAACGTTTCAGTAATATACATTCTAAATAAGCTTAATTCCGTTCTTATATATTCAACCTCTAGTCGAAATTAATCTAATTCAATTATATATGTTATTGACTAAGAGGTCAATATCAATCTTAAATATTAAGTAATTAATCAACGAGTCAATCTCAACTAGCTTTCCACTTCTTTACGTTAATCGCTAAATTCTATCATCTATAACTCCTAACCTCTCTCTCTGGAACCTGAAAGTTAATGCTTAAATTTACGTAAATCGCATCTTCATCGGGAGAACGTTTTCAATTGAACACTATTTAAAGAGATAGATTTTCCCGAATACTATTAGTAGGAGGCACTCGAATCGACTCTGTAAAGCACCCCCTCAGCGAACGTTAAGGCAGATGTACTCTTAATGCCTGTGTCTCACTCCTGATGGATCAATCGCATGCGTGTGTCATGTGACTAATCAGTCAAAATGGTGGTGTCTGCAGCAGAAATGGCTTTTGCGTTCTTGAATTTAACAAACTGTCATGGGAGCCACATTTTAGATGTTAACTTTGGTTGATGCCATAGTTGCAGAAGACATTGACAGCTTCATCCTCCAATCCTAGTCAGCCAACGTGCAGGATTATTTCCATAATCTCTTAAGAACCTCCCCGATGGATTGAACAAGTAATGGATTACAACATGTTGCTAACCGAATGGCCTGACTTAACACTTTATGATTCCTTTCTGTTGGATTACGTAAAAGACAAATTACTCGTCCGTCCTCTTCCTGTTGATCTAGCGGATATGAAATAACGTACCACAACCGCTATCGATGGACTACATTCCGGTGCTTTAACAGGCATTTGGGAGGAAGAGGATTACCGGATCAATGTACGTCAGTGACTGAGAGCTTACACATAGAACATCTGTGACTGTCTCTAACAAAACTTAAAATAATCCCATACCTTTAAACTACACTACTGACCACCGTAAATGCAACACCCTGAAGGAAGCACGCAAATAACATGAAATTTACAACATGCATTAGCGGAGGTGAGATATCCAAATGATTAGAATTTCAGCGCAGACACACATCACACACGCCTGTGGCGGCACCTCAAAGCGCTATTTAAGGCTTGGAGATTTCGATGATTTCAAGGTCGGCAATTGTGTTTTTCTTGTGGTTTTTTCAAAAAACGATCAGTTATGTCTCTTAGAAAACAGCGATCAGCTTTTGATCAAGTATCCGAGTTCGACAGAGAAAGGATAGTGGCCTACCGAGATTGTGGATTATCTTTCAGAGAAATCGGTAGTCATATTGAACGAAACCAAACAACTGTAATGCGGATATGTGACCGATGGATGCAGGAGGGTACGACGGACCAACGCGGTCAATCGCATCCACCTCAGTGCACCACTTCACGTGACGACTGGCACATTGTGCGCATGGCAGTGACGGATCACTCAGTCACATCACGAACCACAGCACAACACATTGAGTCTGTAACGCATCATTCAGTGTCTGCGCGTACCATTCGACGCCGTTTACAGCATAGTGGTCTGTCCGCAAGACGTCCATTATTTGGTCTACCCTTGACGCAGAACCACAGACGTCTCCGCCGCCAATGGTGAGATGAAAGAAGGATGTGGGTGGCAGAATGGAATGAAGTTGTCTTTACTGAGAAGTGACAAATCTGTCTGCAACACCACGATGGTCCGGTTCCAGTCTGGAGACACCGTGGACAGAGGATGCTGAACAGCTGCGTTATGCACCGCCGCACTGGTCCTGCACCGGGTATTATGGTATGGGGTGGTATTGGATATCACTCTCGCTTTCCTCTAGTACGCATTGCCGGTACTTTAAACAGCCAGCGCTACATCTCCGAGGTGTTGGAGCTAGTTGTCCTTCCTTACCTTCAGGGCTTGGCCACAGCCATATTTCAACAGGAAAATGTGCGACCCCACGTGGCACGCAATCTCCAAAGGCTCTTCGTCAATCACCAGATTGAATTGCTTCCCTGGCCGGCTCGCTCTCCGGATCTTTCACTGATGGAAAATATGTGGTCCATGGTTGCTCAACGATTGACACAGAATACACCCCGAGCTGGCACACCATATCAACTTTGGCAACGTGTGGGAGCTGCTTGGTCTGCTGTACCCTAAGAACACATCCAAAGTCTCTTTGAATCAATACCGAGGCGTGTGGCAGCGGTGATCTCCAACAATGGCGGCTACTCTGGCTACTGATTCTGGCAGGAACCACACTTCACAGAAGTCTATAAATTTAATCATTTGATACTTGGTCAACATGTTATCTACAAAATAATTTTTGTTATGCTATCTCTTGTATTTTTTGGTGTTGCATTTACGGTGGTCACAGCAGTGTACAAGTTACATATAATGTCTTAAATTGGTTTTAATTGAAATTTTATACACTAAAAATGATTTAACGTGCGAAGACGCTTAGCACAAAATGTCAGTTAAGATGCATAACACAACAGTCCCTCCAAACTACTATGCAGTTTCATGCATTTTTGTTCTTTTAACACGAAACGTAAATTGCTTTACACAACAAGATTTTCCATCTGGAAATGAACAAAATATCTAAAGGAGGTGTGTGAAATAAAAGAGAGTTAGTTTCACATGTTTCGTCGCAATTATTCTAAATTGGCTTTGAAATACCCTCAGAAAAGTCTGTGACACGAAGCAATTTTGTTGATGTAAGCTACTTTCTTCCTCTTTCCCTACAAACGCCACACAAAAACCTCTCGCCTCTCATCAATTGGCTTTTGAATTCGGTGATGGGTACATCGAGTGTGAATGAAAATCAGTGAGTTTGTCTCGTTCCCCTCCCCCCTATCTATTTTAGAAGAATTTTAAGAATAAATTTTAAAGTTTGTTCATGTTAATAACATTATTCATTGAGCAAGGATTGCTGTGATGACAATTTGAATTTGGTTTCAAAATTGACTAAAAGCAACTAGAACTAGTTCAAAGAACTTTCGAGTGCCGTATTTAAGGATCAATTAATCGTTATTCTAGAGGATGCCTAGTTAAATCACAGACTTCCATAATTTTATATACTTTAACTGACTTGTCAAGTTATTTACCGAAATACCTGGTTATTCTATGAAATGACGGATTTCACATTTTAATGGTAATACATATACAAATAGTTAATTTATAATTATTAAATCAAGCGCTCGGAATATAAGCACAAATTAATTTAAGCGTCTTAATGTCAAATTTTTATTGATTCATCTGAACTTAAGGCAATATGATACCATCTTCACAATTTTTTTATTTTTAATATTTGATATTTGGTCTTAATTCTATTTTATAAAGGTTATATGTAATAATAATTCCATACAAATTTTTTAAATTTAATTAAATTTAATTAATTTAATTTAATTAAAAAATATTTAAATTTTTTGAACTTTTTAAAACATTTTTTAAATTTCTAAGGCTTTTTTAACTATGTCTCTTTTCTTTCAAAGATTTTTTCCCAAGTGCCTTATAACATACTACATAAAACTGTGCATAGTTTTTTTTCTGCTGCTACTCTTTAGTTTTTTATTAATTTTTTTATAGTTAAACCTCCAAAAAATCTAAAAAAAAACATTAATTTTGATTTTGAAATTTTTTAGGAAATGTACTAAACATGTTAGAGCTAAATCCATGTATATTTTACAAAACATACATTTCAAATTATGTATAAAAATCTTCAAACCCGTACTTCAATTATCAAAAACGACTTTGGGTTTTGAATAACATTATATGCACAAGAATTCAATATGGAGAAATATGAGTTTGAAGTTTTCATTCCATGAATAGCATGATATAATATTCATCGATTAGTCTAAAACTTTTATGAAATGTTAATTAGTTTATTTAAAACTGCTTACACCATAAGAAATTTCTCAACTGTAGAACGATTGAACAGTATAATGCCATAATGAATATATAGAAAAAAATGAATGAAAGATCAATATTTCATAAAACTTTATATCTTAATAGTTATTAAAAAATAAATACACACCTTTCAGAGCTAATTTCATGCTCAGAGCTAATGCACAACATGTACAAAATATATTTTTGCCTTTATTTTTTATTTCCATGATTTTAAAAGCCTTCACATATTAAATATTGTACACGAAAGAAAGCAAAATCAAATAACAATTTATAAGTAAAATATATCAAAATCTAAGAACTGTATATGTATATTTGTTTAAATAAATATCTTAAAATATTTTAGTAATAAAAGTGTTGAATTTGACACACAGGGAATATATATATATCACCAAAAACAAATATATAAAAATGGGAGAGTTTTTCTCTTCTTGCGAATTAGATTTCCAATTATTTGAGTTATCAAAATGAGATTTAGTATTTGTGTTTTGGGAGAATCCGTTTCGAAGTTTTAATTTCATTCATAATAATATCATAAGAAGCACGCACAACTTTTTAATCTTGACCAAATCCATTTGATCTTCAATTAATAATTAACATTCTAGAATTTTTGCATGAATTGCACAATTCTTCCTTGAAATGATTTATTACTGCATATATAATGTCAGTCTCATATACACACGGTAGAAAAATAATTATTTCATTTTTTATCAGGCTCTTTTCTAGTACATAATCTGAAATATGGGAGTGGTAATTGCTGTCCAGCATCAAATATTGCTTCATAACTTGATAAAATACGTAGGTAACGCTTTGAAATTTTACAGGCATGTTTATAAAGATTCGAATTATCAAATAAGCGAATAAAAAAGGTTTCGACAGTTTAATGATTTTTAGAGTACCATATCGCCTTAAGTTACGAAATAAATTGTGTGCATATTTCGGGGGGAAAATTCAGGTAAATAAGTAATTAAATATCCACAGCTTAAATGCTTTAGTAATAAAAACTGTAACCTTACCGTCCTCATCCAGGAATGCATAACTAATATATGATTATCTTCATCCTAAATAAAAATAAGTAGCAAAGCATTATTCATACTGGTTAACTACAAATACAAACAATTTTAGGTTCACACATTCATTTCTTGAATAGCAATTATGGTGAAAAAGAATATTTTCCATACATAATTAAACTCAAGATGTAATAAAATTAAAATAATATATATATGCGTGTGTTTATGAGAAGATGGTTTTGTTTTCAAATAAGGAGAAACGGCTACCAGAATATGTCAGAACTTGAGAGTGGTCGGTTTGGGGCCTATCCAGAACGTAGTTTTTCGCCTCGCGATATTGCTACTCCCATTATTTGGAATCCAATGACTTTCATGCGAATATTGAATCAATGTATTCGACAGGGTCATACTGAATGGCATGCAGGATCTCAATGGCCTCCAGGGTCTAAAGCCAGTTCGGATAATGGAGCGACGTCTGGAGTAGCATGGACTGTGTGCACGTGACTAATTTGAGTCTTCCTTTGATACTACAGTATAAAAACGCGTGGCAATTATAGTTAAGTGCCAAACAACAAAATTGGATACAGGAATTACATCACACATTTTTAAACGAGTCGAGGTTCTGCATGCAGCAGCATCATAGTCTGGAGATACAGAAATGAACACTCATGACCGGCTTGAATCATATATTGGCATACGTGCCCTGCAATTTGTCTGATGATGTAAGCAACCAGTGAGTACATTTAACAGATAATAATATGAAGTCTGTGCCCTACCTTTGAGGTCTTGAAGACGTCACCTCTCAACAAGATAATGTAACATTGCATATTACCATTCGTATCCTGACCTTCCTCTAAATGATGTTTCACTGTTGCCCTGGCCAGTATTCTCTCCCAATATCTTACTCATCTGATCATGGGTTGCAGAGAGTGGAGTAACATACATTCTCGCAACCCCCACGTCTCAAGGATCCCCTGGACTCTAGGAGGCCTAAAGCCTGACTGACGCTATGTACACATTTGGGTAAGAGGATCTAAAAATGACCGGTGTAGGGGGTGCCCTAATATTCTCTGTTACACCACTGGCTGCAGAGATTGAGGTAAGCAGTGAAGTAACGGAGAAAATTAGATCCCCTTTGCAAAGTAAAGCTTTGGACCTCAAGTTGGATCTTACAAAGGATTGCAAAACCATAACTTTCGGATCCTCTCACGAAGCCGAGATTGTGGGGGTGTACATTATGTTACTGGGTGTACGCAATCTCCTTTAACTACTATTGATGAAGTATAGAATAGATTTGGAAACACGATGGAATGACTTTCTCATATCTATCATCGAAGCTTACTTCGACTTGATGCTTAACTGCGTTAGAGCGGTTTTTCAGTCTGCAGCTGAGTGTACTTATTTTGGACCTTGCATTTTTCTAATTGGTCTTCCAATTTATTCATGTTTTCTCCTCACTATGACGTATACATATACACTGCTGCCCACCGTAAATGCAACACCCTGAAGGAAGCACGCAAGTAGCATGAAATTTACAACATGCATTAGCGGAGGTGATATATGCAAATGATTAGAATTTCAGCGCAGACGCACATCACTCACCCCTGTGGCGCCACCTTGAAGCGCTATTTAAGGCTTGGAGATTTCGGCGATTTCAAAGTCAGCAATTGTGTTTTCTTGTGGTTTTTTTAAAAAACGATCAGTTATGTCTCTTAGAAAACAGCGATCAGCTTTTGATCAAGTATCCGAGTTCGACAGAGGAAGGATTGTGGCCTACCGAGATTGTGGATTACCTTTCAGAGAAATCGGTAGTCATATTAGATGAAACCAAACAACTGTAATGCGGATATGTGACCGATGGATGCAGGAGGGTACGACGGACCAATGTGGTCGATCGCATCCACCTCAGTGCCTCACTTCACGTGAGAACAGGCAAATTCTGCGCATGGCAGTGACGGATTGCTCAGTCACATCACGAGCCATAGAACAGCACATTGAGTCTGTAACGCATCATTCTGTCTTTGTGCGTACCATTCGACGCCGTTTACAGCAGAGTGATCTGTCCGCAAGACGTCCATTGCTTGGTCTACCCTTGACGCAGAACCACAGACGTCTCTGCCGCCAATGGTGCGATGAAAGAAGGATGTGGGCTGCAGAATGGAATGAAGTTGTCTTTACTGACGAGTCACGCATTTGTCTTCAACACCACGATGTTCGGATTCGAGTCTGGAGACACCGTGGACAGAGGATGCTGAACAGCTGCGTTATGCACCGCCACACTGGTTTTGCACCGGGTATTATGTTATGGAGCGGTATTGGATAACACTCTCGCACTTCTCTAGTACACATTGCCGAATTTTTAAACCGCAAGCGCTACATCTCCGAGGTGTTGGAGCCAGTTGTCCTTTCTAACCTTCAGAGCTTGGCCACAGCCATATTTCAACAGGAAAATGCGCGACCACACGTGGCACGCATTGTCCAAAGGCTCTTCGTCAATCACCAGATTGAATTGCTTCCCTGTCCGGCACGCTCTCCGGATCTTTCGCCGATAGAAAACATGTGGTCCATGGTTGCTCAACGATTGACACAGATTACACCCCCAGCTGCCAGACCAGATCAACTTTGGAAACGTGTGGAAGCTTCTGGGTCTGTTGTACCCCAAGAACACATCCAAAGTATCTTTGAATCAATACCGAGGCGTGTGGCAGCGGTGATCTCCAACAATGGCGGCTACTCTAGCTACTGATTTTGGCAGGAACCACACTTTACAGAAGTCTATAAATTTAATCATTTGATTCTTGGTGAACATGTTATTTACAAAATAAATTTTGTCTCTTGTCTTTCTTGGTGTTGAATTTACGGTGGTCAGCAGTGTAGTAAAAAAAGCTATGCCATTAGCTTTCCTTTCTGGTGTAACAATATTAATGACCAGCATTCAGTATTAGTGTGAGTGTCATGATGAGAGGTTAATTTATTTCATAACCTGGATATGCATATCATTTCATTCAAAAAAATTTGCTAGTATTATTTTATATGTACCTTTAACAAAAACAATTAATTCAAAAAAATATAGATAGGCAATGCTTATTGTAGAGCAAATAGTGTTTGCGTGCCTTTCTAGTTCAAATTTTAAGTTTGAATGAACCATACTATTAAATAAAGCCTTTTATAAATTAAAAAAGCTGTACACCTCAATAAACAGTGAACTGAACAGTGAAGCTAAATGTGTTTCAAAACTTAAATTGTTGTTATTATAAATATTGTACTTCTAATACTAAAATTAAAACTTAATTGGACGTATAAACATCTTGCTGTAGTGATACTAGCTTGAGTTATGTTTGAGAAACATTGCTGTAAATCATGTGAAATAAGTAAATACAGTATTAGGTGTACAACTTTGCTTCCGCCTTTTTGCAATAGATGGCTGTAGCGGTAAGTTGTAGTCGAAATAAATAGATCCTAGATGTCATACAATAAGCTTAGGTATTTGTAAACATAACGCCATCGAAATACTAGTCGATTTGTGTCTGCATCATAAAGTTATTTTCGATTAAACATGTCGGCTTACGAGCCAAATTCTCGTCATTTGCGGGAAGTTTTAATTTTCTGCTTTAATATGAAGAACTCTGCGGCTGAGGCTCATCGAATGCTCTCAAATACCTATGGTGAGGCCGCTATTAGTGAAAGAACGTGCCAAGAATGGTTTCAACGCTTCAAGAACGGTGATTTTGACATCGAAGACCAGCATGGCGGAGGAAGAGAGAAGGTTTTCGAAGATGCAGATTTGGAGGCATTACTTGATTAAGATTCGTGTCAAACGCAACAAGAATTGGCAGGATCATTGGGAGTGACGCAACAAGCCATTTCAAAACACCTGAAAATCATGGGAATGATTCAGAAACAAGGGAATTGGGTGTCGTACGAGTTGAAGCCGAGAGATGTTGAACGGCGTTTGTTTGCTTGTGAACAGCTGCTTGCAAGGCAAAGACGGAAGGGATTTCTGCATCGCATTGTGACTGGGGGCGAAAAATGGGTTCATTACGATAATCCCAAGCGCAGAAAATCATGGGGATATCCCGGCCATGCTTCCACGTCGACGGCCAAACCGAATATTCACGGTTCCAAGGTCATGCTCAGTATTTGGTGGGGCCAGATCGGCGTAGTGTATTATGAGTTGTTAAAACCGACTGAAACAATCACAGACGATCTTTATCGAACTCAATTAATGCGTTTGAGCCGAGCATTGAAAGACAAACGGTCGCAATACAACGAGAGACATGATAAAGTGGTTTCACAGCATGACAATGCTCGATCCCATGTTGCGAAAGTGGTCAAGACATACTTAGAAACGTTGAAATGGGAAGGCCTACCCCACCCGCCGTATTCTCCAGACGTTGCTCCCTCAAACTATCACTTGTTTAGATCAATGGCACACAGCCTGGCTTCCGGTCTTATGAAGAAGTAAAAGATTGGATCGATTCGTGGATCGCTTTAAAAGATGACCAGTTTTTTCAACGCGGAATTCGTACGCTGAACGAAAGATGGGAGAAAGTAGTGGTCAGCGAGGAACAATACTTTGAATCATAAATGTATAACCAGTTTTTACAATAACGCCTCGAATTTCGGGGAAAAAACGGTGGAAGCAAAGTTGTACGCCTAATAAAATACGTTTAAACGCTTAAGGCGAAATATCGGTTAGCATGAAAGACAACGGTCCCTACAAACTACTATGGATTTCCATCCATTTTTTTCTCGCTTAACACAAAACGAAAATCGACTAACACGAAAAGATTTTCCATCTGGAAATGAATTGAACAGGCATAACTTAAGAGGATTGTGAAATAAAAAGAAGTTGATTTCCCATGTTTTTTTTGGAGAAAGGAGGTTAATTTGGCTTTGACACGAGCCACTTTTGTTTTTCTAAGCTACTTTCACACCCTCAATCCCTACAATGATCACAAAAAAATCTCATAGCTCATTCGTTCTTTGGAATTCAGTGGCGAATGCATCGAACTGTAAGTAAAAATCAGGGAATTCGGCTCGCACCTCCCCTTTCTATTTTAAAAGGGTTTCTTATGAGCTCAATGATAAAGACCTCATGTAAAAAGCAAACTTCTACATCTCTTAAATTGAAGATAGAACTTCTTAAAGTTGTTAATCAAAAAAAAAAAAAAAAAAAGACGAAAACGCGGGGATACGTAAAGATTTTGGTATTGCTAAATTTTTTGTAGTGAAAACTTGTTTAGCGGCGTTCGGCACTTTTTGGTAGGGGAAAATCTTATGGGTTCACGTCACCGACAGGCTCTGACTGGCGCACGCGCAGTGTGCTGTTCGCCTTAGACACTTTTAGAATGGGTGAAATTTCGTGCGTTCCCGTCACCGACATGCTTATAGCAGTATATCTGGTGCTATACAGCTGACGTATAGAGCTGTGTATATCTTATAAGTGAAATTGAATGGATTTAGTGAAAAGTTCAATGTGTATATACTGTGCATTGCTCGTTGCGATTCCGAGAATGGACAATACATATTAATGGTCGCCGTTTATATTTCGCCTGGAAAATCTATGAGACAGATACAACAATTTTTATTATAAAATTTGATGATTTATACAAAAGAAGGTTCTGAAATACTCGAAAAAAGATTTGGTGAAAAATATGATTATGTACCGATGATTTTAAGTGGAGACTTTAATATTAAATTTGCAGATGATAAAAATCTACCAGTAATTGAATTTCTAAATGAAACACTTAATTTAAATATGTCCAGTGATCGAAAAAACTCAGAACTACAAAATATAAAACAACAATCGATGCGGTTTTTACGCGATACTTTGACAAATTTGAGCAAAACATTTTCTCTTCTTACTTTAGTTACCATCTTTTTTAGAACAAAATAAAATAATTGAAAGTACAAAAAGTCTAAGTATTGTTGAAGTTAAAGATGACAATGATGAAAACAATTAAAGTAATGTTAAAAATCAGGTACATTGAAATTTAAGCAAATACAAATACAATCCATAAATAATATGATTGTATATAATTGTTATTTCAATTGAATTGTATTTATATTTTGTCATGATCTTGTACAACCCGTAATATATTTGAGTAATAAAAAACCATACAAACATGCATTTAGTTGTGGTTCGGAGTGTCAATAGATGTGAAAACCAGATTGATGTTAACAATTTTAATTCAAACATTATGAAATTTCAAATTCTAATACTAAAAGTTCTAAGTTTTCACTTCTATCGGCAGTCTGTATGACTGCCAATTTTTTATAAAATTTCATTGTGTAAATTTTTTGTTTAATTGATTTTTCTTAAATTCATTCATTTATACATATATTTGTGAATAGAATGCACTTTAATAATAGGCTAAATTTTGTTGAAAAAATTATTTTTTCTCAATATCCTTTAACACGAAATTCTTTTAACGCGAAAAAATATTTCAGTCTCCATCAGTTTCTTGTTAAACGATTTTCCCTGTATTTCAAATCTTACCCTCACAGGAACGGCACCTAATTAACATTTTTTTTTAAAAGCCACAAGGGGCTTTAAAACCAACTTTCATGTCTGTGGTCCAATCTTTTGTTGATAAAGAAAACATTTAAAATACTTTTTATTGAAAAATTTCGATTAAAAGTCTTATATATGGTGAATTTTAATATATGTAACTTACCAGTTCTGCTAACGCCAAGGGAGTAATACCAGTTTTTTCACAACAATTGTATTGTTAGGGTCCTTAACAGGTCTTACCAATTTGTCATAATCAGTAAATAAGTAACGTCTCAAGTCTCTTTCAGTCAAGACCTTTCCTACAATTATGAGATACAAAAAAAAAAAAAAAAAAAAGGTAAAAGAAAAGAAAAAATAAAAGAGGCGATACATTATAATCATTGAAATGTTGGGCAGTGAGCTGCATCTTGCTTCCAAATATACAGGGTGTTCCAAAACGACCGCATAAACTCTGCACAGCTAGATTCCTCGTTGGGAGAACATAAAAACTGCCCAAAGAAGCATTCCTGTACGATCCATAGTTTACGAGGGGGGGGGACGAAAAACGAAGTATGGCGTCACTTCCGGTGCAAGAAAAACACTTTATTGGACACATCAACAACAGTATTAGCATATCTTTCCAGAAGATAATGTTTAAAACGTTCGTCGCGCATGTCGCGCCATGCATGCGCGCGCAGTGGAATGACGTTAAGCTGCCGTTGAACTGGTATTTAAAAGGCTGCATCTTGCAGCTGCCGGTAATCTTCGTATGGTGGCCATGTATTCCGTTCGTGACTAGTGCGGCATGTACTTGCGACGTGCCTTGTGACTACTGCGACATGCCATCTCAAGGAACTGGTGTATCGCGACGTAGTGACAACACAAATGGACTTAGTTGCTCGTCTGCATGCTGCTTGTACTTCGGTGGACCCCACGATGCTGCGACGTGTGATGACAGCCATTCTATACGGCGTGCTCAAGCCTGCCTCGACATGCACGATGGACATTTTGAACATCTCTCTTAAAGTGTGCGTATACTGCTGTTGATATGTTCAGTAAAGTGTTTTTTCTTGCACCGGAAGTGACGTCATACTTTGTTTTTCGTATTTTTCTCGTAAACTATGGATCGTACAGGAACGCTTCTTTTGGCAGTTTTTATGTACTCCCAACAAGTAATTCAGCTGTGCAGAGTTTATGCGGTTGTTTTGGGACACCCTGTATAAGAAAATAGAACAGTTTAAATATTGCTTTTAAATAAGTACTATCTTTATTATTATTTCTGTTCAAAGAAAGCAAGTATAAAAATATACTTTTATTGATAATTTTTTTTCAAAACAGCTATTGAAAGACAAATAGAACAAAAGAGGATATAAACTACTTGCAAAATTGCAATATCCGACTCTAAACTGAACAATGTTAATCAAAATCCAGAATTAAAATAAAAATTATAAATGAATTTACATTTTTTTTTTTTTTTTTTTTTTGACTAAAGCAAAATTTTAAAATGTGTTTCCTTAAATAAAACAGGGACATTTTTTATGCTGTTTTTTCATAATAAGTGTGCTTTAAAGGGTAAATTGAGAAGTGAAAACAAATGGGTATTTTGTAGAATGGATCCAAAGGGAAATATACATAAGCCTATTACATTTTTAACCCCTTCCCGTCTTTTCCCGAGCAAAGGTTGAGGAAGAATAACGTTTCACCCTGGTTCATCCCGAGTGTAACTCGGGAACTGCTAAAATTTGCATTACAAAATCGGTCTTTCCCGAATTATTTCTCACGAGCTTCTATTGTTTAGAACATAGGTTCTCAACGTGGGTGATAACGCCCCCTTGTGGGCGTATGACGCTTTCAGGGGGGCGGTAAAAGACCCAGTGAAAGTTAGGGGGCGTTGAGATTGCAATGAGGGTCTTGAGGAGATTAACCAAAAAAAAAACTATAACACGCTGTTATGTTCTAACAAAAGTAAATTTTGATACTGTTTACCTTATGTTGATTGTATGTATTTAAATCATTTCTGTATCAAATGTACGAAAATGCACATATTTCATAGTTCGAGAAGTGGATGAAAAACTTAAAAGATTACATTCATTAAATTGAATGATATAGTGCATTTGAATTTCTGTAGTGCACGTGTTTTCTTTGTCTGTGAGCAGTAGGAAACATGTTTCGTCCT
The DNA here is from genome assembly GCA_019973975.1 of Trichonephila clavata. NCBI lineage: Eukaryota > Metazoa > Arthropoda > Arachnida > Araneae > Nephilidae > Trichonephila > Trichonephila clavata. The sequence goes on from BMAO01024045.1 coordinate 28,383, forward strand.
CTGCGTTTCATTACGTATATTATCCAAGAAACATAATTAAATATGTTAACCAGGAATTAACGTGATTCTTTAAAGGCTTAAACTGTCAATCTATATTTATTTTTAAAGCAGTAGTCTATTATGAATTATTTCGTATCCTCAAAATCCCTGCCTGTCTTTATAACAGGTAAGCCAAAACTTTTATTTCACTCTTTTAAATGAGGAAGAAATTCAGTAGCGTTTCAATTCCAACAATATCCTACCTATGAGTAAAATATATAATATTACACATTTCAATATATTTGTAAAATTCGCAAGTAAAAAAATTGGGACTTTAGAAAAAAAATGAAATTAAAAAAACATTCTTTTAGTAATAGGATATTTTTTAAAGCTAAACTCTTGTTTTCATCATATATTATGTACACGCTTATTTCTCTAGTGTGGGAGGGGGCGGTATCGAAATATTCACTAGAAAATGGGGTGATATCGAAATATTTTCTAGAAAAAGGAGCGCCAGTTCAAAAAAAGTTGGGAACCTATGGTTTAGAATAATTGAAAAGTACCATTCGGGGCGATTTTTACAAAAAAGGACGTCTTTCTTCTGAGTAACCCCCTTCACATATATTCTCCAAAAGAGAAAAAAACATCCAACACGACGGTGTATTATTTACTGCTCAAAGAGAGACAATAACGGATAGAAGGGAAGAAGAGAAACAACAAATTGCGATTTTGGGTTATGTGCAGTACCGTGTGCTTCAATTTATTACACACAATCCAATTTTGATAAAATGTTTCATAATCATTTATGTAAACGTAAGAGATGTAAAAAAATTGTAATTCAAAATAAAAGCTAGGTATTCTAAGCTTAATATTTATAGTCTGTCTGAATTGATTCCGAAATCTTATAATTTCTGACGTAGAGAAAGAAAACTGTACATTTAAATTACTCAATAATTGAAACAGACTTTTTTACATTAATTTTTAGGAATTTTTGTATGAGAATTGTGCTATTATGTTTAAAAAGGTATGCACGTTTGAAAATTTGTATAAACAAGATATCAATCATTGGCATGGCCAAGTAATTTTAGCGCGTTTTTCACATGTTGTATTTTACAATAATGCAACTAATGAACTTTTTACTAACAGAAAGTAGTGTGTACGATACTTTAAAAAAATTTTAATTAAAAGAATTTAAAAACAAAAATTTAAAAATTATTAAAATTAAATATGATTCGGCTCATCTAGGACACAAATGCGACCCAATGCCGAAAACCCGAGTTCAATCGGTTGCTTATTGGCTGAGAAAAAGGTACGACAAAATATGGAACGAAGATGAAATTTGCGTCCTAATAGCGCTTTTTTTACACTACGTGAAAAACGCGCTAAAAATTTACATTTTTTTAATCTATAATCCAGAAAACAAGATATCAATAATTGGCATGGCCAAGTAATTTTAGCGCGTTTTTCACATGTTGTATTTTACAATAGGAAAATTCGGGAAAACTATGGGAAATTTTAAATGTGATTCGGCTCATCTAGGGCACAAATGCGAAACAATGCCGAAAACCCGAGGTCAATTGGTTGCTTATTGGCTGAGAAAAAGGTACGACAAAATATGGAATGATGACGAAAACGAAGACGAAATTTGCGTCCTAAAAGCGCTTTTGTTCCACTGCGTGAAAACCGAGCTAAAAAGAAGCTTATAAGGGGTTAAAAGAGATATATACCAAAACTTTTATCATGCATCCTAACGCTTAATATATTTTAAAAGACTCTTATTAAGTTTTTTTCTACAGTCCGATTCACATACCTGACATTTTATCGGCTACGTAAAATAAAAGGTTACAAACATCTAACAGAAAAAATAGCGAATCTCGCAGAGAAGTAGATTGTAAATTAAGCTATTGTAAGCTTACCTTCGGATCCGAAGGAAGAAGAGACAATACATCCCAGAGCGGCAAATAAAAGCAACAGCATGTCTTCCTTTTCAGTGGGTATTGTTGAAACTGAAATGCCGCGTATAGAGGTCTTTCTTGTTTATAAAAACCAATCATCTTTAAATAGGAAATGGTGTAATAAGAATCATTGACGAGTTGACATTGACCAGTTGCCCCCTAATTGCACTATTGTTGTCATATAGTGTCGTTTCAAAGTTCGTTCGAAACTTCCTCGGCAATATTCAATTTCAGATTTTTCTTCTTCTTTACCAGACCGTCCGACATCACAATAAAAAAATGAACATTATTTTTTTGCAAATGGCAGCCGAGTTGATAGGAGCTTAGTGTCCATTAGGCTTGCGTAGATTAACACGACATGAAACTAACGTCATGAATTCGCAATGTTAGGCATTGACGCAGTTTCTGACGCATAAAGGACATTTGGAATAATATCTTGTTCGTTTAGTATTGCAGTACCGCAGTGCAATCAGAGAATTGGTTACAATGGATTTATGTATCCCTACGTTTGAATGAAATATTAACAATTATCAGAGATGTATTTGGAATCTAAATAGTATTTATTTATATTTTAGATTTAATTGAATAATTTAATCTATAGATTCTGCAGTCAGTCATGTTCAAGTTGTATGCAGTTGATGCATACTGAAAAAATTAACTTCGAATGTGTTAGACAAAGCTACAATAAAACAGTTCAGAAGCTATTTAAATTCTTTTAAGATGAAGAGTTTTTTTTTTTTTTTACTTTATAGTTCACGAGTTTTAAGTCTTCGTTAGATAAAAGGTGCATTAACTACATAACTTATGCTGATTAACTAATAATTCTATTGTAATAAGTGCTTGAATCTGTCTTCTTTATTAAAATCACAGAATATATATATATATATATATATTATATATATATATATATATATGGAAGAAATTTATATAAAATATAGAACATAACAGGAAATACTTAATAAAAAAATGAAGATCAAATCTAATGAAATACAAAAAGAACCTAGCGAGTCAAAACGCAATTTCGGACTTAGGACCGAATAAGTGGGGTTAAACTAGTTTGAAGGCGCCAACCTTTCCCCTTTGCAACTCGGTAGGAAAGACCAAAATAAAATAAATAGAAATTTAAAGTATAAAAATTCTAAGTATAAAAAATTCTAAGTATAAAAAATCCAAAGTATAAAAAATCTCATTGAAATATGAAAGAACAACCGACTACTTTTAAGCAAAAAATTCTCCCAAAATGTTTAAGCAGAAAAATATCAAAAGAATTACCCAATAAAAGGATTCTTCCAAAAAGATTTTTCAAAACTTCTGCTCACAGAGCTAATATATATATATATATATATAAATTTAATTCACAATAACTTTTTACAAATTATTATAGTCTACAAACTGATCATCTTTGTAGTTCTTATAATTGTTGTGTAAGTGCTATATCTCTCCCAAAAGATGTAGAATAAAATCAAAAAATATTTTTTAGATATAAACGTTGGATGCATTTCACATTAAATTCGAAAAACTGAAAAACGTTGAAAGGAACACAGGAATGAAAATATTAATCATTATTATAGTAAATCAATGAAATCTTTTGTCTCCCATCTGTTTTTATTACGTATCCCGTAAATAAAAAGAATTTTAAGAAGTACCCTATTATAAGATAGATAGATAGATATATACTCTGGTAAAAAAATAAGGACAGCACATGGTTTTAACGAAATTACTCGAATATTTCTTCTGATAACTAATGTAAAACAAAACTTCCATTGTTTGAAATGTAACAGAAGACCGAAACGGAGAGAGAAAATTTTATATGCAAATCAGTGTTCATGAAGACAAACACTAGAAAAAGGATCTAAGTGCAGAAATCGTGACTTCGTTGTAGCCGTTGTTTTTTGTTGTCTCAGCGGTGAAATTCAACCTTTTCGCTGCTGTTTTGAAGAAATGGGGATTGGAAAGTCTCACGACAACGTGATTTACGGGAATCCATAGCTCGGTATATTATCTTGAAACTAAAAACTGGAAAACAAAAAGAACTTAAGGGGATGTTGTTGGAGTGACAAGAAGTATCATTTAGAGATTGTGGAATCGATTCACAAAAACCAGAGAATGTTCAATGTCGTCCATGACAGGGTGGCTCACGTGCTATCACAGCAGATTAAGACAGATATATCCTGTTAATAACTCGTTGAGACAGAACATCCAATGCGACGCAGATTCAAAAATTTTGCTTTCGGCAACAGGATGAAGGGTTTCAAGTCAAACATTCCAAAATGGGCTTCACGCAAGTGATCTGTATGCACTTTGGACAACGGCGTGTATTACGTAGACAGCAAGACACCATGCACCACATAGAAAGTGAGCTGATAAACATCGAGACCGAAGCTAAAGGGAATGGAATCACGTGCTGTTTACGGAGGAGTCCCTATTCAGCTTAGAGTAGTGTGATACCAAACGTGTATTGGTATATGGCGAGATAGGGCCCCTCGAAACAATGCCATATTCCTTCAAGAAAGATCACAGTACAGGCGAGGTGGTTTGGTGTTATGGGCCGGAATCAGCATAGACGGACACAATAACCTTATTACTATTCTTAATGGTAATTAGACGGCTCAAAGGTATGCACTCTACTTTTTCTTTTAAAATATAAACAATATCACTTAACACAAAATGTACTGTATAAAAGTTTAATATCATATTACCTTACTCTTCCTGTCTGAAAAATCTTGTTAAACAAAACTCAGTCCCTTTTGTATTACATAATACATTTCTTTTCTTTTTTTTCTTTATTTTGGATATTTTGTTGAATACAATTCAATTGAAATTCTTCAGATAGATGAAAATTCCTTAAACGGATTGAATGAACTATATAATTCAGTCTCAGTTTTATTAAGGGCATTGGGTCTATCTATTTCAAACAATACATCTAAGCCTTTTCTTAACACTGTGTAAGGGCCTGAATAAGGGGGGCTTAATTTCCTTATATTGGGGTATTGAAATTCCTCATACATTACTAAGTTCCCAACCTTGAAATCAGCTTCCTGATATTTTTTGTCATATCTAATTCTATTTATGTTATAATATTGTTCGGTTCTTTCTTTGGCTAATATATATTGTCTTGCTTCTTCTACGGGAGGATATATTTCATTATCTCTTACTGAAATTTCAAAAGGTAAATTGCCATACGTTGAAAGGAAACATTTTTTTGTATGTGGAGTTTGAATATATATTTTTTTCCCATCCAATAGGCGGCGGATTGGTATTTTTACCGTTGCAGACCTAGTACATCCCCAAAAGATCTGGTATCACTCTTTAGTGCGGCGCCTTCTAGGCGGATACCAATCGCCGCAGATAATTTTGACGCTCAGTTTCCTCCACAGAGGGAGGCACCTGAGCTCTGACGATGCGAAATTGTACCAGGATTTAATTTTGTCGAGAGCGCCCAAGCCAAACAGACACTCTAGGGGATCTTTAACATGCCGTATAATCATACGACATTACCGCTGTCGATTTTCTGCACCACGAAAATCCACTGACTTGGACCGGGGTCGAACCTGCAACCTTGGGTGCAGAAGGCCAGTGACAAACCAACCACGCCCCCAAGCTGGCTAGTTTTGATTATATTGATGAGTTACTTTTTTTCTAAAATTTTTGTGCATGGGACTTTACTTGAGTTATTACTAATTTCGCATTTTAAGCGAGTAATGATAGTTTGATTTACCCGTTCTATTTTTTCGTTAGTTTACGATCTATGAGAAGTAGTTAGTAACTGAGTGACATTGTTATGTCTTAAGAAATGTTTGAATTTTGAAGAGGTAAATGCAGTATTTCTGTCACTTAATATTTTATTTTGGTATATGATTTTAGAAGATTTGTCTCAAACAATTAATATAATTATCAGTTGTTGCATTTTTTGAAGGGAAAGTCCAAATATATACCTAGTGGCATGATCTGTAATAATGTGCAAATATTTTTTTACTGAGTTGTAATAATTTAAAACAACTTTACATGATCTATTGGTAAAAGTTAAAAAGGTTTTTCACATAGAGGAAGTGATTGCATCAGTTCGTATTTTTTCTGATGTGAATTCTTTTCATCGGATGTTTTGGATGAATAAATTCTGGGCGATTTGTGGTCTTTTCATGTATGTCCAAATTTTCATCTTTTCTTTCAGGTTTTGGATATCTTTCGAACTTTTTATTGCATTTCCACTGCTCTGTTTTCTTTTAATCCTTTTATAATGTAAAATTTTTCAGCATCTTCTTCCAAGTTGATTCGGGAGGCAATCTCTTGCATTCTGTAAAAGTATTCTATATTAGTCTTGTAAAAGCTTGACTGTGAGTGTGAAGGCTTGGCTTGTAGCGCAGTAAAACTTGACTGGAGGCTTGACACGTAGCGCATTACAGATTAGGAAGAAGAACTGGTGGAATAGCTGCGGAACTGGTTTTTTGGCCATTGAGTGAAAAGGGACGGAAGAAGAAACGTGGCTCGTGCATGCACATGGCGAAGAAAATGCCGACAGTTTTCCTGTGACATTTTTATAATTGTAAATAGATGTAAATAGTGTGGCGTGGGTTAAAGAAAATAATAATAAACGGTAAATCGAAATAGATATTTATTTCATATAAGCGAAATTGTGACAGTCTCTTTGGGCGTTTTTTCTGTTTTTGCTAGTTGAAGATGTGGCATCTCCGCTGGATTGACTTGTGATTCGAATTCTCGTACCAGGTTCAATTTAAATTCGGTGAAACTTCTTGGTATCAGATTTGACTGGATGAACGTTGCTATGGGCCCACTTACTAATTTTATTAAAAAATATAATTTTCTTTTTTTCTGTTACTTCGAAAGAATTGCATATATTTTCAAAATGGTCGAGGAAACTTTGAATTGGCTTTTCCAGGCTATACGTTTGGAAAAATGTTTGTATATCTTCAAAACGTAGTTCATTTTTGACGATAGTTATATGTTGGGCTGTTTTTTCTTCTTCTGTTTTTGTTCTGCTCAATTCTTCTGTAGTCTTCTCCTTTTTAATTTGGTCTTCTGCCTTATTTTCCATCTTAAAATTTTCATTTCTTGAATTTCCTTCAAAGGAATTAGAGAATATTTATTGGAGAGCTGTTTTCATTCTCTTGGGGTCTGAGTGGGTTTTTTCTTCCCGGGGTAGCAGGGCTTCTTTTCTCCGGTAACCCTGCATTCAGCTATTAGAGATATAGTGCGTTCGGAGTTCCATTATATTTCTTTTCAAAAGTTTCAGTCTTTAAAGAAACACACTTCAATTCCTGGTTAAAATATTTAATTATGTTTCTTGGATAATGTATGTAATGAAATGCAGTGGAAGAAACATTTTTCCTATTTCTCACAAAGACAAAACATACACTACAGAAATTAAAATTTACTATATCATTCGCTTTAATGTAGGTCTGAATCTAATATAATTTTTTAAAGTTTTTCATCCACTTCCCTAACTATCGAAATTTGTGAATTTTCGTACATGTGATATAGAAATGATTTAAATACACACAATCAACATAAGGTAAACAGTATTAAGGTTTGCTTTTGTTTATATATAATCAGCGTGTTTTTTTGTGTCTTTTTTAGACTATATATGGTTAATCTGCCCAAGCCCCTCCGTGCGATCTCAACGCCCCCTAATTTTCTCTGGGTCTTTTACTGCCTCCCTGAAAGCCTCAAATGCCCCCAAGAGGTCGCTCACGTTGAGAACCTATGGTTTATATTTTATTCTTAATGCGAGGGATAATCAGAAAAAAAGTTTACAAACCACAGTCTCTGAAAACTACATATTGTGGGGAAATTTTATTTCCCCAGATGGCGCTACTTGTCCTGGGTGCTACTTGTCATACAGCTGTAGTTCCCAGACGGTTCAGATCGATTGAAATGGTAATAGCTTAGAAAATTTATCTTGTTTCGAAGTGTGAGCAGTGAATCGATTTTTATGGGCAAAAAATGTCGCATCTGAGAGACACAGAATGAGCAGACAACGTGTAGCGAAATGGTGTCACTCTTTTCAATCAGGCAGACAAGATGTCGAAAACTGCAATATGGCAGGGAGTGGCAGGCCAAGCTCTTCAACGACAGAAATCAAGATGGCACGAATTGAGAAAATTATTCAAAATGATCGATGGGTAACTCTGAGTGAAATCTCGTCAGAGCTGGGACTGAGCTATGGTAGTGTGCAGCATATTGTTTCTGGTGTGCTGCGATATTCCAAGACAGTGCTGTGAAAACATCCGCCAAGACTTGGCTCAATGTGAAAAGGGACCTGATTTCTACCAAAATAGGTTAAAAAAGTTGGTTCTGCGTTCTGATAAGTGCCTCAATAGACTTGGTGATTATGTCGAAATGAGATAGGCACGTATGCCTCTTAACTCCCATTTGTATTTACTGTCTATTATTAATAAATATTTCTTTATTCGAATTTTAACCTTTTTTTCGGATAAACCCTCGTATATCTCTTCTTACATAGCGCATATATTTAGCAGAGAATTCCTTAAACTCAAATGTTATGATTTCATAAATTTCTTTTATAATAAATTTAGATAAATATTACTAAAAACTATTTTTTAACTTGCTATACATCAACATTTAGAACGCATACGCTTTGTATAAGAAAAATTGAGGTGAAAAAAATTTAGATTTCAAATGCAAATTAGTAAAAAGACTTATACTAAGTCATTATAGCGATACAAACATAAAAAAATCTGGTAGATCGAAATCTTCTGGAATTTTTCTACTAATTGAGAACATTCTTTCCCCAACCCTTTTCCAGTAACATCAAAAAAGAGTAACTCCCACAACATACAATGCTGTGTGTTGTGCTAAAGGGGATAGAAGAGGATATAGGGAAAGAAAACAATAGTCCTTACATTATAATATTAGAAATGTTGTGCTATGTACTGCAACATGCTTCCAAATAATGTATATAAGAAAATAGAACATTTTAAATATTTCTTTTAAATAATTACTAAGATTATATAATTATTTCTGTTGAAAAAAAGCAAATATAAATAAATATTTTTAATGACAATGTTTTTTTATTCAAACAGCTATGGGAAGATAAGGATAATAAAAGTGGATATATACGTGCAAAATTGCAGTATCCGATTCTAAACTGCACAATGTTAATCAAAATCCAGAATTAAAATAAAAATTTTGATTGATTTTGCATTTATTTTTATTTTTAACAAAAACAAAGTTCTAAAATGTGTTTTTTTAAATAAAAGAGGGATATTTTTCATACTTTTTTTTCTTCAAAATAAGGGTGCTTTAAAGAGTAATTGAGAAGTGAAGAGAAACGGGTCTCTTGTAGAGTTGTTCCAAAAGGAAATACACTTAAGCCTATTACATTTTCAACCCCTTCCCGGCTTTTCCCGAGCTAAGGGTGCAAAAGCGAAACGTTTCATCTTGGTTCAACCCGAGTGTAGCTCGGGCACTGTGAAAATTTGCATTGCAAAATTGGTCTTTCCCGAATTATTTCTCAAGAGCTTTCTATGGATCCTACAATTAAAAATTACCATTCGGTGCAATTTTATAAAATCGCACCGTCTTTTTTTCTTAACCCCCCTTCACGCTTGTCAAAGACACATTGTTGGATATATTCCCCAACAGAGGGGAAAAAATTAATCCAACACGATGGTGTACTATTTGCAGCTCAAAGAGAGACAATAAAGGATAGAAGAGAAGAAGAGAAACAACAAATTGCGATGTTGAGTTATGTGCAGTATCGTGTGTTCCAATTTATTATACACAATCCAATTTTGATAAAAGGTTTCATAATCATTTGTGTAAATGTAAAAGGTGTAAAAAAATTCTAATTTAAAATAAAATCTAGGTATTCTAAGCTTTATATTTGTAGCAAGTCTGAACTGATTCCAAAGTCTTATAATTTCTGACATAGAGAAAGCAAACTTTACATTTAAATTATCCAATAATTTAAATAGACTTTTTTATACGAATTTTTAGGAACTTTTGTATGAGAATGGTGCTATTATGTTTAACAAGATATCAATCATTGGCATGGCAAAGTAATTTTAGCGCGTTTTTCACATGTTGTATTTTACAATAATGCAACTAATGAACTTTTTACTAACAGAAAGTAGTGTGTACTGTACCACTCCTCTAAATGTACTACTATTGAGCTGAAAAGACATAATAACACAAATCTGTATCAGCACTATAAAAAAGTATAAAAAAAAAATTTTGTGTTATGGCCCATCTTTGATGTTGTTGTTGAAACTTGCCAGAGCATCCGCAAATAGTAACTGTTCAGTCTTTCTAGCATCATAACGTTGTTGTTCTCTTTCACGTTCTTCTGCACGTAGTTGTGGATCTAATCTAAGTACTCGATGACTTTCTCGATCGAATTTCAAAAATTCCTCGTTTTGTCTATGTCTTGCGTGTCTGTAATGATCTCTCTGTCGTTCTTCTGCTCGTAGTTGAGGATCTGATCTACGGGTTTGCATTCTCGTTCTACTTGCAACATTGTCACGTGGATTTATTGGAGAACGTGACCGTTCTGCTCGTCTCTGTTTTTGTTCCTCGCGGTCTGCTTTCCGTTCAATTTTTCCAGTCAACGTTCTTTTCCTTCTCATTTTCAGGTTTCAAAAAAACTTTTCTCACTTTTAGTTTTCAAAAAAAATTTTTTCCACTTTTAGTTTAAAAAAAAACTATTTTCACTTTACACTATATATCTTATCACTTCATCAGTTTTAGTTTTAAAAAAAAAAACTATTTTCGTTTCACACTATATATTTTATCACTTTACTGTTTAAAAAAAGAAATAAATTTAAAAAGTAAAATCAGAGCCTTTTATACTTGTTTTCTGAACTTTTTTTTGGTGAACATTTCCTCCAAAATGCAGGGAGATTTTTTTTAAAAAACTTTTTGCAAACAATAAATTTACTAGGTAAAATTTGAGAAAATTTTGTTATAAACTAACAAAATTCAGGAAAATTTGTAGGAAAATTCGGGAAAACTATGGGAAAATTTAAATATGATTCGGCTCATCTAGGGCACAAATGCTACCCAATTCCGAAACCCCGAGGTCAATTGGTTGCGTATTGGCTGAGAAAAAGGTACGACAAAATATGGAACGAAGACGAAATTTGCGTCCTAATAGCGCTTTTGTTCCACTACGTGAAAAACGTGCTAAAAAGGTATGCACGTTTGAAAATATGTATAAGAAATTGACATTGTTTTTATCTATAATCCAGAAACAAAATGAGCTCATAAGGGGTTGAAAGGGATGCATGCATCACACATATTGCTTAATATTTTAAAAACTTATACGCCGGTGGCACTTAAGAAAAAGTCGTATTGCAGCTTTAGTGTTAAAGTATAGTATTATTGAGTACCGTGGTAGCCAAGTGGTCAAGACATCGGATCATGGCTAACGTGTCGTGAGTTCGAGCCCAGTACCACTGAAGACCCGCCGTGTAGGGGAGAGATGCACGTTAAACCTGTGGAGAGCTCAAACGTCCTCACGTTCGTGTGGTGTGGTCGTTAGGAGAAGGGGGTGCCAGCTCAGGTGTCGTCCTCGTCACTTGACCATGGTTCAAAATAACGCGGTCCGTCGCCGAAAGCCCTGGTGTAGCTGAACAGTGCGACGTTAATATTTACTCACTCATAGTATTATTGAATTCAATATTTTGTTATTTGTCTGCAGGAGGGGGAGGGAGGCACGCGATGGAAATTATAGTTGAATGTTGGGTCGCAAATATTGAAAATTTGAGAAGCCCTGCGTTAGTCTAATAGTTTTTTTTAAAAAAAACAGGGTTTTTTTAAAATCTATAATGCCCTCGTCACCCCTGTCAATCCCGCCTTTGGGTGTCAATTTTCGCAAAACCCGTTCTTATCGAACCTTTATTGAACAAAATAAGCAAACTTGCATAAATTTTTATATTTCAAAAATGGAATGTTTGCCTGTAACGCTTTCCCAACCCCTCTTGAGGGTACGCAAAACTAGTTCTTAGCCGATCTTCGCTCATCAAAAGAAACATGCTAGACAAATTTCAAGTCTTTATGTCTTTTAGTTCCGTGATGAGTGAGTGAATCACTTTTCTCCTTTATATACGACGCTCACTATAGTCCGTTGTTACTCCAATCATTTATGTACGACAAAAGCTATAATCATAAAAGTAGGGGGGCTAGGAAGAGTAAAGTTTTTCATGCGCTTACAGAGAGAAACTGCTTACAGCCCCCCTTCCCTGACGAAAAAATTGGAATATAGGGATCCCGTTAACACGCCTTTGTAAAATTTCGGCCAATTTGCCTGTTTTTAATATTTCACACAATATTTTATCGACCAGCGAACTTGATGTCGGGCTACGATAACACATCTAGGATTGTTCAGCGACTAAAAAAGAATGTTCGGCTTATTGTGTATAGTTTTACGTTCAAAGCATGCCTCATTCGTCCATATGATGTCGGGGATCAGGAATGCTCACGAGTGTGGTCCCCCCCCCCCTTTTTTTAAAGCGTTAATTCGCGTTCCAATATTGGGAGTTATGAAACAAATAAATATGTACTTCACGCCTTTTACTTTTAGCATAACTTTGCAGAAGTTGTCTTTTCTTACTTTTCTTACTAAATAAATGATGCTGAACAATATTGTAATTGACTTTTTAGTGCATTTTTCACGTAGTGGAACAAAAGCGCTATTAGGACGCAAATTTCGTCTTCGTTCCATATTTTGTCCTAACTTTTTCTCAGCCAATAAGCAACCCATTGACCTCGGGTTTTTGGCATTGGGTCGCATTTGTGCCCTAGATGAGCCGAATCATATTTAAATTTTCCCGAATTTTCCTACAAATTTTCCTAAATTTCGCTAGTTTATAACAAAATTTTCTCAAATTTTACGTAGTAAATTTATTGTTTGCAAAAAGTTTTTTAAAAAAATCTACCTGCATTTTGGAGGAAATCTTCACAAAAAAAAAGGAGTGGTACAGTACACGCTAATTTCTGCTAGTAAAAAGTTCATTAGTTGCATTATTGTAAAATACAACATGTGAAAAACGCGCTAAAATTACTTGGCCATGCCAATGATTGATATCTTGTTTTATGTATCTCGTACAGTTTTTGAGATAAAATCGCTCTCTAAATTTATCCACCAGGGAGCGCTACAAGCAGTATTTTCGTGTAGTGCATGGCAACTTTGCTATACTTAGACCTCCACTTTTATGATTATAGCTCTTGTCATTCATAAGTTATTGGTGGTAACAACGGACTTTAGAGGGCTCACTGTGTACATGGATATAAACTAAACTCAGTGGCGCAACAGCCCATGAAGCCCATTTCAGTATTCGTTATCTTAGGCTCTGAGGTGCAGGAGGGGATGTTCCGGTCAGGTGGTCAGTCGAAACTCCATTGTTTAATTCCGGAGAAAGCTAAGTACATATTTGTGGACCCAATGAAGGGATGAAAGGCTGAGTCGACCTTTTTCCTTAACCCGGGATTGGAACCCTTGACCTGTGGCGGGGAAGCGCGATGCACTACTACTAGGTCACCGGGCTTCGTGTATATAGATACTTTGTTTCGAAATTTTTTTCCTACTCACTTATTTGGTTAGTATCATAAAGGTGTTGAAACATTTCAAAAACCAAAGAAACTGATTCACAAATTTCCATGCTTCACAACGACCTTTATTTGTGAAAAATAAAGACTTTATGATCGACGGAATAGGAGTCATTTCTGATTGATTTCGTCCCAGCTGAGAACTCACCTGTTTGCGTGATTATCGTCGATTAACACTTGTTCGTGTACCTCAGATTTTGTTCCCTAAATTATTGAGGAACATTTCCATTTTATGTCACGTCTTTTTAAATGAGAGGGAGAGATATTCTTGGAAGGGTTTAAAGAAGGAATGCAAAATCGTAAGGGAGAGAATTCTTAATTTTACTCTTATTTTCTCAAGATATTGGGAAGTTAAGTCACATTTAAATAATTTTAATAAAAACGTGTAAGGTGGTTACATGGAGGGAAAAAGTTATTAATCGTAAGTCACCTATGCGAAAAAGATGTTCTATGGTAGGAGATTAGGAAAAGAAAAATATATAAATTTAAAAAAAACTATTTCAAAATTTAAAATTGCTCCAAATGGGTTAAATTTTTTAAAAAAAAGATGGGGGGGGCGTACTTTATTATGTTTAGATGATTTTAAACTACTTACGCTGCCACGACTTATACAAACCCGGAGTTACACACTTTTTAAATCTCGTCGATTCTTATTTTTTTTTCCATCACTGAAACTGAGGCGGAATCCGAGTCAGATGAAGTTGGTCACGTGATTGAGAAGAAGTTGTCGATCTTGTCAGACAAATAATTAGGAAGTAGATAGTGATGACGTTCAAAAACTGTTGGATTCTCACAATCAAGAGTTGACAATAGATAAGCTCATAGAAATGCATGAGCAAGACATTAATTGTTTAGACTCAGTTAAATCAGAAGATCGAATGATGGTTGTGGGAATTAAACAGAAGCAGTGGCGTAACGTACACCCCCGCACTGCGGGGAATAGTGGCAAGGTTTCTAGGGAGCCCAAAGCCTGGCTAACGCCATTATTGTAGATTTTCTGAAAATTCGCTTCACATTTTTTTAAAATTGATTTTTAAGCGATTTTCCAATTGGCTATCAAACGTCATTCAAAATAAAACTTTAATATGATAATTAGTTATCTTTGATCCAATAACCAAATCAAAAAACATTTTTTTTATTTGCTGTATTCCCCGCGACGAGAGATACTTTTCTTTAGTTGGTTTTCTTTTTAAACCTAAATTATTAACAAATAAAACAAAAGTCAGACGGAGAATCGTATAAAATGCTAGGAAAATATAAAAATTTATAACTGTTATTATTACAGTATACTTTACATTAGCTGTAGGGAGAGAAAAAAAGACATGATTTTATATATATATACTTTTTACGAAGTACCAACGTAACTTGTTGGCTTCGTACCGTAGGCTGGATACCGTAGTCAACTGGCTTGCAGAAAGTCTTATATTTCAATGACGAACTGGCTGAAACGGACAGCTTTTTCAAAAAAAGCATATTCATAAGCCTCCGAAGCTCTGGAGGGCTGTGATATTCTCCTATGAGAGCAAGTTTTGCATCTTTGGCATAAAAGGTAGTAAATTGGTATGAAGAAAACTTTGCACAGCGCTTCAAAAAGAGCATTTAGTAACAATGGTAAAGCACGGTGGCGCTGGTGTTATTGTGTGGGGGTGCATGGCGAGGCAATGGTGCTGGAAAGTTGGAGTATATCGAATCAATTATGAACAAATAGGATTATCCTGAAGTCCTAAAAACAATTTAAAGGAAAATGCCACCAAACTTGGCCTAGGATTGTCGTTTCGTTTTCAACACGGCAACGATCCTAAGCATGCCGCTGAGATTGTGAAGCTTTGGTTCCTGTATAATGCCCCAAATCAAATGCACAGGCCCCCGCAGTCACCTGGTCTGAATCCTATAGAACGGGATTTTCTGGAGCGTAAGATTCGTCAACACAATATATCTAGCAAGGATATGCTAAAAGTCTTCTAATGGATGAATCAGAAAATGCAAGCTCTGAAGAAACTATTAAACTTGTTAATTGAATATATAGAAACGACGTCAAGAAGTTTTCAAAAGACAGGGTTATCCAAAGAGCTATTAAATAACTCATAATCATTTTAAAATAATTTTTATAGTTACCACTAAAGAGTGAACGCAGATTTTTTCTACTTGATTTTTGTAAGTACCGCTACAAACATGTCTTTATTTTAAAAACTCTGAAAGCAAACCGAGTTTATTTTTGTTATTCTCAATACTTGGAATAAACTTAATAAAATATAATAAAAAGAATTTTTTTTTTCAAATTTCGGTTTTTAAATTTTTTGTTGTTGTTTATGTAAGCAGTAGGCAGTAATAGGTGAACGCAGACTTTTCTAGCACAAGTGTATATATATATATATATATATATATATATATATATACACTGCTGACCACCGTAAATGCAACACCCTGAAGGAAGCACGCAAATAACATGAAATTTACAACATGCATTAACGGAGGTGAGATATGAAAATGATTAGAATTTCAGCTGAAACACACATCAAGCACGCCTGTGGTGTTTAGCGCTATTTAAAGCTTGGAGATTTCAACGATTTCAAGTTCAGCAATTGTATTTTTCTTGTGGTATTTTCAAAAAACGATGAGTTATGTCTCGTAGAAAACAGCGATCAGCTTTTGATCAAGTATCCGAGTTCGACAGAGGAAAAATAGTGGCCTACCGAGATTGTGGATTATTTTTCAGGGAAATCGGTAGTCGTGTTGGACGAAACCAAACCACTGTAATGCGGATATGTGACCATTGGATGCAGGAGGGTACGATGGACCGAAGTGGTCGATCACATCCACCTCAGTGCACCACTTCACGTAAGACAGACAAATTGTGCGCATGGCAGTGACAGATTGCTCAGTCACATCACGAACCATTGAGTGAGTCTGTAACGCATCATTCAGTGTCTGCGCGTACCATTCGACGCCGTTTACAGCAGAGTTGTCTGTCCGCAAGACGTCCATTGCTTGGTTTACCCTTGACACAGAACCACAAACGTCTCCGCCGCCAATGGTGCGATGAAGGAAGGATGTGGGTGACAGAATGGAATGAAGTTGTTTTACTGACGAGTCACGCATCTGTCTGCAACACCACGAGGGTCGGATTCGAGTCTGGAGACACCGTGGAGAGAGGATGCTGAACAGCTGCGTTATGCACCACCACACTGGTCCTGCACCGGGTATTAAGGTATGGGGCGGTATTGGATATCACTCTCGCGCTTCTCTAGTACACATTGCCGGTACTTTAAACAGCCAGCGCTATATCTCCGAGGTGTTGGAGCCAGTTGTCCTTCCTTACCTTCAGAGCTTGGCCACAGCCATATTTCAACAGGGTAATGCGTGACCACACGCATTGTCCAAAGGATCTTCGTCAATCACCAGATTGAATTGCTTCTCTGGCCGGCTCGCTCTCCGGATCCTTCACCGATAGAAAACATGTGGTCCATGGTTTCTCAACGATTGAACCCAGATTACACCCCCAGATGCCACTCCAGATCAACTTTGGCAACGTGGGGAAGCTGCTTAGTCTTCTGTACCCCAAGAACACATCCAGTCTCTTTGAATCAATGCCGAGGCGTGTGGCAGCGGTGATCTCCAACAATGGCGGCTACTCTGGCTACTGATTCTGGCAGGAAGCACACTTCAGAATAGTCTATAAATTTTATCATTTGATACTTGGTCAACATGTTATCTACAAAATAAATTTTGTTGTGCTATCTCTTGTCTTTCTTGGTGTTGCATTTACGGTGGCCAGCAGTGTATATAGGAATAAAAAAATTATTCGCATGTGCGAGGAAATCTTGCGGGCAAAAATTCTTTGCAGCGGCAAACTAGTTTGTTATATTTTATGAAACCTTCTACGTCAAAATAATTTCGGTTTCCAATAATTTATTTATATTGTTACGTTGATCGGGGTTCGAGGATTGTATGCAAATCAGCCACAAAGATTTCGAGGCAACTCTTTAAGAGCGATGATAATTTATTGTCGAAATTTCAATCCTTTAAATACAGGATTCAGCAGCAATATTCGCAGAATAAAATTCCGAAGGTCTTTACACATTCAAGAGCACTCAGGCACAATTATTAGTGTCTAAAATACACGTATGTAAAAGATTATTCACAAGCATAGCGAAGCTAATCAGTAATCACGATCAGGTTTACTAATTGCTAGTAAAAACAATACTCACTAATCACCGGTTGAAAACAAGACTGACTCGGTTCGGCGAGCATCGCTCTATTTACAAACCCGGCAGAAACTTCAAGAAAAATCCGCTAGTGTCACAGATTGTGAAATTAATGGATTTCTCCACTAATTTCTAGAAGAATCCATATCGTCCCGAACTCGCCAAAAATGGTCACCAAATTAGACGTCAAAAATTAAGCCAATTTGGATCTAGCGCCAAGATTTCGCCAAGTTCCCATTGAATCACCAATATAACGTAAGAGATGGAGTTGCTTGCGAATATTACAAAAAATATAACATAGATTCGTATAAATGCTTTACACATCGAAATACAAATTATTTATACTTGTATACACAAAATTCGTAAAAATATTTATATGCGAAATACCCCAGCCTACGCGAATTCGATTTCCGCGATAATCACTCAGGGCCACTTATTGCGTAAGAGTTCGGGGAATTATACTGTACAATATATCAATAACTAAAAGCGATATAGCTATTGATAAGTCTAAAGTGAATAGTGCTATGTACATTGCAACATTTCATAGCCCCAGCTTTCTCTTGCCGTCACCGTTGAATCAGTCCGCTCCAAGCGTTTTTAGCCTTCTACTTTATTGTGCATTGTAGTTTCTCGACAGTAGGTTTCTTAAAATATTTCCTACCACAGAAGCTAGTAAATATACCTCATGTTTTTAGCGCGTTTTTCACGTAGTGGAACAAAAGCGCTATTAGGACGCAAATTTCGTCTTCGTTCCATATTTTGTCGTACCTTTTTCTCAGCCAATAAGCAACCCATTGACCTCTGGTTTTCGGCATTGGGTCACATTTGTGCCCTAGATGAGCCGAATCATATTTAAATTTTCCCATAGTTTTCTCGAATTTGCCTACAAATTTTCCTGGATTTCGCTAGTTTATAACAAAATTTTCTCAAATTTTACCTAGTTTTCAACAAAATCGTACCAAATTTTCCATAAAATATTTCAAATTTTCCCGAGTTTCCATGGAATTTTCCGAATTTTCCACAAGATTTTCCTGAATATCTCGGGATTTTACCAAATTTATCTCAAATTTTATTGAGTTTACACAAAATTTTATTGATTTTACACAAAATTTTCCCGAGTTTTCCTCAAAATTTTCTCCGAATTTTCACGAGTTTTCCACACAAATTTCCTGAGTTTTCCATAAAATTTTTCCGAGTATTCCACAAAATTTTCCCGAATTATTCCCAGAATTTTTTCTTTTCAGCTCAATAGTAGTACATTTAGAGGAGTGGTACAGTACACTACTTTCTGTTAGTAAAAAGTTCATTAGTTGCATTATTGTAAAATACAGCATGTGAAAAACGCGCTAAAATTACTTGGCCATGCCAATGATTGATATCTTGTTTTTTCTTGTAATTATTTAAGGGGCTTCTCATTGCAATAAATGTTAAAAATACTAATGTGCCAGTTTTTCTTTAAAAACAATTACATTGTTTTTTTACCGTATAAAAGCTCAAATACCTATATCTTATTCTCCTTGGGCAGTACCTAATATAAAAATTATTTTTTTTTATTTCCCACTTTACCTATTTACCAGAAAACCCCTTTTTCGCATAGGTAGACTTTGAAATTTTGAATATTGTTTCGATTTACTGTATTGTTTATATATAAAACATACACGTACTTTTGAAAGAAAAAAAACTTATTAAAAATTCTAAAAAACGACTTTAATTTTGCTCACCACCATGTTATAGTTGGCAAAAAATTGCCATTTAAGATGAAGTTCATATAAATGGAATTAAACATAAAAATGACTTTTGCAATTTTTAAAAAAAAAATTAGTGTGATAAACAATATAAAGGGCACATCCCTCTGTATAAAAAATACACTCATCTTCGTAATCCTCCCTGAAACTGGATGGAGTTGTAATAAATATTAATTTCTAAAAAGAGAACTAAATTATGACGAAAGATAAGTAAATTAAATTAATTCATGCAATTAGCTAAGTTCTAAAAATGTTTTACTTAAGAATATGGATTTTTCAAGACAATGTTTATAGAATTTTCTATTTAGCATAACTAAGCTACTTAAATATTGACATAGATGATTAAAGCTATTTAAATATTGACAAAAATACCTTCAAAATTAATAAATAGCTATACACTAGATTAATGTGAGAAAAATGTAAAACTTTGTATGGTATATGATCAAAAATGCTTAGTTCATTTATACTTTATGTGTTTAGGTCTACATGATCCAATGCGTAGTAAGAATTGGTTTTTTTTCTAGTGGGGATGCATATTGGTATTTTCTACCTTTGCAGACCTAGTTCATTCTCCAGGAGCTGGTATCACTTTTTAGTGCCGCGCCTTGTAGGCGATACTAATTGCCGCAAGTAATTTTGACGCCCAGTTTCCTCCCCAGATGGAGGCACCTGAGCTCTGATGATGCAAAATTGAACTTAGAAATTTAATTTTGCCGAGAACACCCAAGCCAAACGGGCACTTCAAGCGATTTTTACATGCCGCATAATCATACGACATGGCCATTGTCGATTTTCTGCATCATGAAAATCCACCGACTTTGACCGGGGTCGAACCTGCAACTTTGGGTGCATAAGGCTAGCGACAAACCAACTACGCCACCCAGTCGGTTAGTAAGAATTGTAAATATACAATCCCAAAATACATTCTTATTTTTATATTTATCCCAGATAATGTCACTAAAGCAATCTGACTCACTAATGTGAGTTGGGAATTTTTTTTAATAAGTTTTGAAACAAAATAGAGGGTAGAATCTATGTGTTCTTTAATTTCCATCCATGTATTCAGATTATTCTAATGTGTTTTCCAATGATTATTATTATGCTTCAACATGTTAACGAAAATAAAAATGCTAATCACAATCGCGCAATTTTAAGAAAAACGAGCGTGGAAAGAGAAAACTCAATAAATAAACTAGAGATGTTGACCAATAAGGTTCAAACTGCTCTAACCTACTTTGCAAGAATGTTTCTTTTTAAAAGTTTTTTTTATTTTTTATTTAGCGATATTTTCTCGACTCAATCGTTAAAGTTACATTGCACGTATCTGGCAACACGAAATATTTTTCCTAAAGACATTGGTTAATCGATTTTTGTTGTTTTTGCAACAAACCACGAAGCAAGCACATTTATACTTTAATGATATTTTATCCTAAGTTAAGACTGCAATTCGATTGTGTTTTTTTTTTTTTAATTTTATAACTTATGTTTCCAGTAAAGGTAAAAAAATATCGAATGTGACATTAGGTACAACACTAATACCCTATATATATTAGGGACAACCCTAATGGTATATATATATAGGGAGAGCGTGAACTAATAGTAGGAATTGAAAAAAAAATAGCTTAATTTTTGTCTGCATTGTTGTAATAATGCACACCAGGTTTGGCTGAAAAATCGGTTTTTTGATACCAACCTGTGTCATTTTTTTTAAAGTTACATTGTTACAACAATGGAGACGAATCTAAGTTGGTGTAGAAAACCTGTAATTATTACAATTAATTAACCGATAATTAATGAAAAATAATTTGCAAATAATGTGTCATCCAGTACAAGTTTTAAAAATTAATATGAACTTGATTGGAGGAATAGAAAGTATATTATTAACGATTGAAAATTTGAACAAGATCTATAAATATTTATATATAGGGAAAGTCACACACCTATATATATATATATATATAATGGCCCAACAGCCAAGGGTTGGCGTTGGCTATATATAGGGAGAGAGTGAGCTAATATAGTAGGAATTAAATTACATGAAACTTAAAGCAAATAACAAAATGGAATATCTTTGAGAACTTTTTGTTGAGATTCGACAATACAACTGACTGTAAACGAGTTTTTGCAGCAAAAAAAAAAAACCATAACGAAAACAGAGACTCAACCGTTCATATGTGAAGAAAATCCGACATTTCATACGCATCAAATTTATAAAAATAAAAAACCAGAAAAATGTGCAATGAAAAGTTTCATGCAACCAAAAAAGTAATTAATATCATTGTGGATGACAGTGCTAATCTCTGAAATCGTATTTATAAATCTTCCATCGTAAGAAGCGAAGGAAATTTAATATTTGGTTATCTACAGACACTAAGAAAACATGCACAGGCAGTTTTGATACTCTAACAGTAAAAAAATATTTGAAATACTGAAAACATTATAAAGTTTTTCATCCACAGAAATCAGATAAATGTGTATAAGAAAAACTTAGAAAAGTTTTTTTTAGCTAAACCGAGAAACTCATGTCTCGAATGAGTTGCTATGAAATCATTAGACTTCAAAAAGTACTTTTTATTTTACTTAAAAATACAAAATAATCACTAAGACAAATGACACTTTATATCCATACTGACTTCTGTGTTCGCTTCTTTTTACACATAAATAAAAAAAAAGTTTTCATTTTTAAATATTAAAAAAAAAATTTTTTAAGTTGCCATGGCAACTAGAAATTGTCTTTTTGTGAAAGACAGCAGAATTTCAGAAAATGGCTCCAAAGGCAGATGTTTCGATGAGATCGAGATAATTCTGATACATTTTGAAAAGAAGTGAAATCAAAGCGCTTTGAGGTGTCTTCGAAATCCTTTTCACTTTGATCAAAACCGATTAAAGATTACTTTGGAAGTCTTCAAAGGCAGCGAATTTTTTATCGTCCTTTGACACGAAACGGGGGTGAGGTTGACAAAATTCGTGTTCGATGAAAATAAGGTCGAATATACTTGGTATTGCTTTTAAATAAGAAAAAAAAAGTTTCTTATGTGTATAATTATATAGGGTGTCCGAAACGTACAGCTACGCTTTCAAAAATGAATTCAAAATAGACAAGAGGATATTATAATCTTCAAATATAAATTCAGTAATTAAATTTAACTAATATAATTTTTTTCTTTTTTAACCTGAGTAGGAATTGGCTTAAATTTTTTAAAACTGCTTGTTCTTTATAGAACATAAAAAAACTGTAAGTGAATATTTGGAATTTTTTGTAATTAATATTTGAAAGTGTAGCCATACTTTTCGGACGATTACTGGGATATTTACAATATATGTATATTTCGTACTAATTATTCAAAAAAAGTTATTTTATCTTTGATTCAATTTTATTATTTTAATTTGTTTAAGACATACTTAAGGTGGTTGACTACCTTCGAGAAGGAGATTTTGTTAAAGTGTATAAATGGATAATTGTTTGATATTTAGTGTCAAATGAATTAGACCATATATATGACAGTGTTTCTCAAACTATGACGCGCACCCCCATGGGGGTGAAAAATCTAAGAGGGGGCACGAGCCTATTGAAGAATTGAAAACCAAAGATTATTTAGAAAGTTATTAATTTATTGAAAGTAAACAAACAAAATGCATTTTGACATAATAAAAAATAAATTACACATTTACACTCATGTAATACGCTTTTAAATGTATCAGTACTGCGCTATGTATTTTATAATTAGTTTAACAATGCTAAGTTAAAAACAAGTTTAATAATTACCAGTGGCCCCATGGGCTTACCATATATAAAATTATATGTGAAAATTAACAGTTATTTTGATAATTTGTTCGGTTTATAATTAGTCCCTTAAACTGCCGATGAAAAGTTACGTGATTACGTGAATGCCACCGTTTTCTATGTTGGAGCGCGTATGTGATGTTTTGTGGGAGAGGGGGGGGAGAAAAAGAAATAAATAAGTAAATCCTTAGTAAACATTGTCAAGGTCCTTTTATTGCATTCCAAAGCCTTCGGAATATTTTGATGGATAGCAGTGCACAGAGAAGATCGTACTTCAGAAAGACGTATATATACGCCGAGGACAATTAAGACTTTGGCTGAGAGAGATGTTTATATACGCCAGTGGTACTTAAGAGGTTAAGGTTGTACTATAACTTTAGCGTCAAAGTATAGTATTACTGAATTCAATACATTGTTAATGTATGGAGGGGGGGGCGATTAAAATTATGATTGAATATAGGGTCACAAGTATTGATAGTTTGAGAAGCACTGACATATGAAATTCTTTTACAAATATTATATTAGGAGAAAAAACATATTTAAATGCAAATTTTTTGCCAAAAAAAAAATGAAGAAAGTATGGATATTTTTAAAACATTCTCCTTTTATGAAAAATGCATCGATAAAAATAATATTTTGCCTATATATAGCGAAAACTTCTATACTGGAATTGAGCTAAAATGTATGAAAATTTCCCCTTATTTTCAGAGTTACGATCGATTGAAATAATAACCGGTGGTTTTTATTCAAAAATATATACTCTGATGTAATAAAATGTGAATATAAATCCACTTATAAGTTATATATCTCAAAAATTTTAGAAACTTTAAGGCCATTTTTTTATTGTAAAATTTTATCGTCTTTTTTTTTAAAGGAAAAAAAGTAGTTTAACTTGATATATTTTTATTATTTTTACAAGTAAACGTATCTTGTGTTCAGAGACTATGTGAACGTGCGTAGAATACACAGAGCTCAATGAGTCTGGAAATAAACATAAACTTCGTGGAAAAAATATCTTTATTGACTTAAACTCTAATTTCGTATAAATGTTACATTTAAAGTATAAGATGCACCTCGTTTGTATTTTCTTCAGTTTTATTGCGAATCTAAAGAATTAAGTTTATGTATTCCAAACCCGTGTGATAGTGAATACATAATAAAGAGCTTTATAAATAATTGAAGAGTTGAATCGTAATAGCTCTTTTTATAAATAAACGGATCTTTTTTTCCCAAGTTATTTGTTTCTTCTTCAGTTCAGTTCTTAGGGAAAACGGTCAATTATAATCACAAAAAAAAGTTAAGTTGAGTTGAGAGTTTTTTAACAACGTGGCCTCGCATTGTTAATAACGATAACGGACTAGTGGCTGGTGCTTCGTGAATTTGAGTCTGGTACCGCTGAAGATTCTCCGTGCAGATGGGGCCGATGCAAGTTAAATATGTTGAGGCTCAAACGTTCTTCCATTGGTGTGATGTAGAATTTGGGAGGTGGTGCTAACTCCAGGTGTCATCCTCGTCACTTGACAATGATTCTAAATTACGAGCTCCGTCACCAAAATCCCTCGTGTAGCTGAAAAGTACGACGTTAATATTCGCTCAGTTTTAAAAGTTGTTAGTAAAAAAGAAATCTGTGTGAAAAAAATTATTTAATGAATAGAAACACGTAGGACTATGATCACACGAACTCATGGCCGATGAATTGCGGGTTCGAGTCTGCTAATGACCCACCATGTAGAATGGGCTGATGCACGTTAAATATATGGAGCTTTAAGTCCTCCTGTTGGCGTGGCGTGGTTGTTTGGAGAGGATTGTTCCATCGCAGGTGTCATCCTCGTCACTTGACCAAAGCTCACATTTTCCAGGTTCATTGCTAATAGCCCTTGCGCTGCTTTTTAGGGCGACGTTAATACGATTTTCACCCTCTCACTGTCACGTAAAATGAAATTTTGATTATTGCATAAAATAGTTTTAAATTAATTTTTTTTCTTACTTAATGCTATACCTGCATTTGGAAATAATCGAACCATTTATTTCAGAATTTTAATGAAGAAGTATTTTATTTTAATTTACATCCCACTGTTAAGCAACACGAGGATTATTGGAGGTGGACATCGTAAGTTTGAGTTACGGTCAAGTGACGAAGACAACATCTAAGCTGACACCCTCTTCCCCTAACTTTTCCACCGTACCAAAGAGAAGATCGTTTGAGCCTTGACAGATTTAGGGTGCATCACTCCCCTACACGGCGGATCTTCAGCGGTTCTAGGCTCGAAATCTCGACACGCCGGCCAAGGAATGCGTGGCCATACCCACTAGGTTACCGTGGCATTCACAATAATATGATATATGTGTGTGTCTCATACAAATATTACAATCCAAGCGTCCTTTAGTACAATTCTTTTCAAACTTTCAATGTTCGGGACCCATTATTCAATCATAATTTTCATCGCGTCCCCCTTTTATACAATAACAATGTATTGAATTTAATAATACTATGCATTTACGCTAAAGCTACAATACAACTTCAACCTTTTAAGTACCACCGGTGTATATAAACGTCTCGCTCAGCAAAAGCATTAATTTTCTGAACGTGTATATACGTCTTTACGAAGTACGATCTTTTCTGTGCACTGCTATCCATAAAATTATTCCGAAGGCTTCGGAATGCAATAAAAAGGCCTTGAGAGTATTTTTGAAGGATTTAGTTAATTCAGAGGATTTGCTTATTTATTCCTTTTCTTCCCACCCACCCCCTTAAATAAAAACTTCACTTACGCGCATCTACACGGAAAACGATAGCATTGGAAAACGAATCGTATAATTTTTAATTGGCAGTTTAGGGATCAATTTTAAAACCGTACAAATTACCAAGTAAGTGTTAAAGCAAGCCCATGGGGTCATTGGTAATCATCAAACTTGTTCTTAACTTAGTATTGTTAAATTAGTTATAAAATACATTGTACTGTACTCATACAATTATAAGTGTGTTATATCAGTGTAAATGTGTATTTTATTTTTTATAACGCCAGAATGTATTTTGTTTGTTTACTTTCAATAAAATAATAATTTTTTAAAATGATCTTTTGTTTTCGACTTTTCAATAGGCTCACGCCCCCCTCGTTAAGTTGTCACTCCGCCCTAAGGGGTGCGCCACACAGTTTAAGAAACGCTGCTTTAGTATTTAATTGCTTTCGACAAATAACCATTATTTTAAAAAAAATCGTTGTGTGTGTGTGTGTGTGTACACGTCTTTAATATAATTATGGCCGTGGTAGCCAAGTGGTCTAGGCATCGGATCGGGGCTAGCGTGTCATTAGTTCGATCCCAGTACCACTGAAGACCCGTCGTGTAGGGGCACGATGTACGTTAAATCTGCCGAGAGCTCAAACGTCCTCCCGTTCGTGTGATGTGGTAGTTAGGAGAGGGGGTGCCAGCTCAGGTGTCATCCGCGTCAGTTGACCATGGTAAAAATTACGCGGACGGTCCCCCAAAGCCCTCGTGAATAGTGGGACTTTAATATTCACTCACTCACTCACTTTTATATAATTATAATTTCAATCAATTTAATTTGGTTTAAAAAACACTCACAGAGGAATTGCGTTTTGACCTCTGGCCAACCAAATTTAGTGGATGGAAAGGAGGTTCCAATTGCGTTGGTGTTTTATTCTCTTAACTTCAGACACGACGTGTTGAGGGGGGGGGGACAATGCACGTTAAATCCGTCAAGGCTCAAACGTCCTCTCGTTAGTAGTTGGGAAAGGGATGTGCCAGCATAGGTGTCGTCCTCGTCCCTCGACCATGGTTCAGAATTTCAGAGGTATGTCATCAATAGCCCTCGTGTTGCTTTATGGAGCATCGTTTAATATAACTCTCACTCTCTCCTTAAACTTCAGCACTGTTTACCATTAGTTTCCACTCTTGCATTTAACTCTCTGTATTCCTTTATAGTCCTTCTTCGTGGGTGAGCTAGTGAGGGAATTTTAACGTCACCCTATTCAAAGCTACACAAGGGCTTTTGGCGACGGACCTCGTCATTTTGAATCATGTTCAAGTGACGAGGACGACACCTGAGCTGGCCCCCACTTCTCCTAACTACCACACCACATCAGCAGGAAGACGTTTGAGCTATGGACAGATTCAACGTGCATTTCTATCCTACACGGCGGGTCTTTAGGAGTATTGGGCTCAAACTCATAACATACCAGCCACATACCAGCTCCCCTTTTTCGTGGGAGCTTACTGGTCATGGTCACGGGTTTTTGGCAGGTTTACCATTAGTTCGAACCCCTCTGCTACACAAAGCCCCCGTTTTGAGAGGCTGATGCTCGTTACATCTGTCGTGGCTCAAAGTCCTCCCGTTGGCATGATATGGTGAAGGGGATGCTAGCTCAGCTGTCGTCTTCATCACTTTACCAAGGTTCAAAACTCGCAAACTTAAGGGTTTCACTTCCAGTTAACGTTTTTGATCCATTGCATATTTTTACAACTCACCTGCTAGAATCTGGTTTTGAAGTGTTTCGAATCGTTGTGAGCCAATCAGCTCCCGCCAGATGAGAAAAGGTTGTGTCTGTGTTTTAACATTCACTAGTGCGCTTTTCAGTGTTGAAGTATCACGAGTGGGTTAATCCTTTGTATAAAGTCGTAATAAGCTATTTTGTAACTTTGATGATGCTTGAAATTTGACCATGAAGCCTTGTTTCCCCACTGGATGTACCATTTCTGACCAATACCCGAAAGGTAAGTGAAATATTTATTATTTTTGCTGGTATTTTAATGACTTGAACGATATTTGAAATATATGTGAATAGAATTGGCATGAAAATGCCCGTATTCTCCTCACTGAATGTTTAGTTACATTTAGCTCAGTTGGAAGCCAACTTTTTCTATCGTAAATATAACTAACGAAGAACCTAAATATAGCCACTTAATTGCATGTAACCATGTATAATTTTTAAAGTATGTTTAGAGGAAGTACTTTATTTCTCGCCTACGATGCTTATGGAAAAAGTTATTTAGCAATTTGATTGTTCCGAAATTAAAAAACACAACTTTTTTACAGGGATTGATTCTCGGGCCTAGGAACTTTCCCAACTTTTGCTTAGTAATTACATACTTGATAAAGGGGGGTTTGCGTAACTTGTTTTTAAGTCATCTGCTTTTAAAATGTGCAAGATATTATCGGAACAGTTTTGGTGGATTAACCCTTATGGCTAACAAAATCGCAGTGGTGATGACTCAGTCAGCTATGGTTATTTATCCCTCTTCCCCATACAGAGAATTCGAGGTTTTCCCTCGAAACAGTTAAGTGAGGCTAGGCTTTAAACGCCCAGTTCACAAACTATCCGTTAAAGGTCGCACTCGAACCCGATTCCTCAAATCTGTCTTGGAGCAAAAGCTTTAATAGATTTTTTTACCATTTTTCATTACTTATGAATCCATATTATGTTAATTTGCATTGATTCCTATACATCTTCTGTCATACACATGAAGCCATTTTCTACTACTATACCTTGGCTCTTCTACCATTTTAAATCTAGTGGTGAGACTAATCCCCATCTGGGCTAGACCAGATCTTTGGGCCCATAAAGTGGCCGCGGTGGTCTAGGCATCGGATCCTAGTACCGGCATCCTAGTACCACTGAAGATCCGCCGTGTAGGGGGAGATGCACGTTAAATCTGTCGAGATCTCAAACGTCCTCCCGTTGGTGTTGTGTGGTAGTTAGGAGAGGGGGGGATCCAGCTCAGGTGTCGTCCGCGTCACTTGACCATGGTTCAAAATTACGCGGACCGTCCCCAAAAGCCCACGTGTTGCTAATCAGTGCGACGTTAATATTCTCTCTCTCTCTTGAGCCCATAAATCTGCACAAAGTCTAAGAACAGCCGGGGGAAGCAACAGCCTCCTCACAGGAAGACCCCAGACATTGCAGAATGTGCTGAGGAGAAAAGTCTTATGTCACATTTGGTGTAAATTGGGAAGCTTTTTTTGCCACCGTCAAAATTCATGCAACTCGAGTGACCATTCGAAAATACCGATAATGCCGTCTGATAAGATCTGGAACCTTTGAATGATATGGCGTACGCAGGATGTCATTGAAAGTACCATGGGTGTACAGGAGGGACAACCCAGATTCTACATATTAATTCTTTAGCCCTGGAGTAGATCTCGGTCAACGTAAGGACCATGTGGTCTACCGGATCCACAGGATCGCTTCGCAAGGTCACCCGCTTCTTCGTTCCCGGGCAGGCTTACATGAGAAGGGGACCCACTGTAGATATTTTAAAGCTACTGTAGTTCATTGGCTTAAGAATGCGAACTTCACAGGTACAGAGGTATAGAATAGAGGATTCTAATCCTAATTCAGTCACAAATGTGTAGTGCAGAATAATGAAGACAACTGGACATCAAATAGTACTGAATTGCAATGGATTTCCATTGGTACGAAGTGGTAGTTAGAGTAATGGGGTATGGATTCGGGTTTTTTCCCTCGTCACCTGATTGGGACTCGAAATTAAGAAATCGGTTAACCATTATTTTCGTATAGATATAGAGCAGGAATCGGCGACATTTTAGCTGTGGAGTGCCAAACCAATCTACCAATAGGATTCAGCGGACCATACGGTGGGACATTTTTGAAATTATTCCACTAGTGTGATAATGCACGCAGTTACAGGTCATTAGTATATATTTTATAGTTTTATTATATATTAGCTTTGAATCATTTAAAGATATGCTGTTTATTTTTATGTTAAAAAAATGTAATTATTTCTGCACAAAAAAAAAATTTAATTGTACATATGTTACGTATTTTAAACATTAAAATAAAAAAATAGACAACATAAAATATATTAGTTAAAAAAAGAAAATAAATAAAAACTTTTTGATACTCATCTAGTGCTTGCGCCTCTCTATTTTCGTATCGCAAAATGAGGGGTATAATTTGTGACTTTCAGTTTGACACCATTTTGACCATTCAGTTAAAACAATTTCTTTTTGCGGACTCGAAACATTTTACTTGGATTTTTTACTTAGATATGTGGAACCTACAGCGGAAAGCAGAGTACCTGCAATTTTTTCTCTCCAGCCATGACATTCAGTAATTTACAAAATAGTTGTAAATTTATCTTTAGAGTTATACTTCAGATTTTTTTCTTAATTCCTTAAATAACCATGATTCTGAAGATGTTTGTCAAATAAGGCCCATTACAAATTGATCAAGTTTCATTCTCTCAAAAATTGGCAAATATGTACAGCAGTGCAGGTGCCACTTAGAATTCTATCTTCTAACCACGTGTCTAAGGTTGGCGACCCTTGGTCTAGACTCTACTGAGAAATTCGTTGTTCTACTATGCATTGGGGGGGGGGGGATTCATGCTTGGTATAAGTACTCAGCCTTTTGAAAGTTTTTAATTTAAGCTGTCAAGCCTGTATTTGCTCCTGGTGGTGGTAATTTACAGCATTCAGGGCAAATACCGTCTTAATAAAACATATTGCGTTGATATTGTACTTAAAGAATATATCTTCCTGTCTCATGTTTGGCGTTCGTGCCTCCTCTACACATTACTACTTTTCATATGGCTCTATGCCGCCCATCCAGAATAGTGATTAGTAACGCTGACCCACTGTGCCGTTGGACCTGGGTTCGAATCCTGGAGAAAGCATGGATATTTGTAAATGTATAGTGCCTGTGCGGCAAAGATACACTCTACAGAGCCATTGGCTCATAAGTTCTCTCGTGAGATTGATGGAAGGGGAAGAGAGGTGGGAGGACCCTGATCACACCTCCAGGGTGTTCTCAATCAAAATTGGGGTGGAACCGAGCCAAAACGTGCTGTACCTGTATGATCAAAACTACGATTACCGACAGGCGTACAACTAGCCCTTTACCACGAAGAATTTTGTGGGTCTCCATTTGACTACATCAGACAGGTGGCATTAGCAACAATATATAGTTCTATATAAGTCAGGATTGGACAACCTTTTTGGAAAGAGTGCCACTATCTGAAAAAAAATATTATGCGTGCCACTTCAAAAACGTTTCCAACAAACAAAAGAATATGAAAAAGTGAATAAATGTTACTTGTAGCCTTGCTATAGAATTTTTACGTAAAGAGCACATAGTTTTATTCAAGTCTAAGTAGTGGAAATATAAAAATAATATAATAAATAAAACAAAAGTACGAACTTAAGTTTTATTATTTTTTTTACCATTTCAATAAATTAGGTTTGGTATAAAATAGAGTTGAGTAAAGAGAAAAGTTTACTTCTGAATTGTCAGTTCACGGCATACGAAGTGCTATCTGTATAATTAAGAGAGTAGAGTGTGTTATTGTGTCTGTAGTAATGCATGTATGAACTGTGTTTGCGCAATCCTAACTGCGCTGCGTGTGCTGCGCATGCTCTGCAATTCCGATGTAAATGCAAAACAATATATCAATCATTGGCATGGCCAAGTAAATTTAGCGCGTTTTTCACATTTCTCACTTTTAGTTTTCAAAAAAAAATTTCACACTTTTAGTTTAAAAAATTTTTTTTTTCACTTTACACTATATATCTTATCACTTTATCACTTTTAGTTTTAAAAAAAAAACTAATTTCGCTTCACGCTAAATATCGTATCACTACACTTTACTGTTTAAAAAAAAAGAATTAAATTGAAAAAGTAAAATCAGAGCCTTTTATACTTGTTTTCTGAACTTTTTTTGTGAAAATTTCCTCCAAAATGCAGGTAATTTTTTTAAAAAACTTTTTGCAAACAATAAATTTACTAGGTAACATTTGAGAAATTTTTGTTATAAACTAGAGAAATTCAGGAAAATTTGTAGGAAAATTCGGGAAAACTATGGGAAAATTTAAATATGATTCGGCTCATCTAGGGCACAAATGCAACCCAATGCCGAAAGCCCGAGGTCAATTGGTTGCTTATTGGCTGAGAAAAAGGTACGACAAAATATGGAACGAAGACGAAATTTGCGTCCTAATAGCGCTTTTGTTCCACTACGTGAAAGCGCTAAAAAGAAGTCATGAGTAATTAATAAACGCCAGTCCACAAGAAATTGTGTCATGAGCAGTAAGTGTTATTGTGCTAGAGACTCTTGAGTCCACCTAAGTGTTAGTTATGAACATAAATAATTATTAAACAGTCGGTACTTTCTTAATGTGGTTTTTCAATTTTTAGATTTTTTACTGAGTCATCTACATTAGGATTATTTCTCTTAAAGATGCTAACAAAATGGGGTTGTTTTAAGTGTGCATCAGTTTCTCTTTTTTCTCCCTCCAAAATAGAGACAAAAAAAAAAAGCAAACGTGCTTTCACAAGAGGAGATATATGATCAATCAGGATTGAAAAAGAACAACCTTTTCTTTATAACCCTAAGTTTAAATGTCATAGCATCGGTAAGAACAGCTAAATCTCGAATCGTATCTTCATTCTTTAGAAGCAAGCACTCACCAGGCAGTTCATTGTTTTCTTCCAGATATCTTAAAACGCGCTCCCTCAAGTTCTAGAATCTAGGAACTTCCTTTTGAAAACTAACACACAAAACAATGAAAGAGTGCTGTCTATATACACATTATAATTTTCTATTGTAATTTATTTAAGTGTATTTAAAGTTTTTGGTATTTTTTTGTCTGAGGCAACCTATTTTCAATAAAACAAAAAACTGGTGTTTATATTTTAAAATGTTTAAAATTTTTCAATAAGTCTTTGCGTGCCACTATTACAATACAGCTGTGCTACACTGTGGCACGCGTGCCGCGCGTTGGCTACTCCTGATACATGTATATATAGTTTAGTATATGCTACCGCTCAAAGTTTTAGCCCCGATTTGATCCCCTACTATGTGCAATGAATATTTTATATTTAAGTCAAATAACTGGAATTTTAGAACGTTTTAGAAATGTACAACTGTAATTAAAACACGCGTTTTAATTAATTAATAGTTCTGTTATGATTCACATTTATTGAGTGCATAAAAAAAATGTTTCGATAATTTTTTTTTATTGCACGAAACTATTTAATCCCATTCCCATTTTTACTGTAATCATTGTTTTATAACTAACAATATTATGGGGAAATCTTTTTTTATGGGAAAGATCTGGGTGCAATAGCATTTTTTTCTTCTTTTGTACTAGAAGAAAATTAAATAGTTCGGTAGACACATGTGTGCTAGCCATTATTTTTTTTCAAACTTATTAGTGCATCGAATAGAATTATTTTTTGGCAATTAAAATGCTTAATGAATCGCATTTAGAAAAGTATCAAATGGAACAATCGTTATAAAGGGGGAAAAATTCATCAACATATTAAGGGGAAAAATAAAAGTATTAGGAAAGTTTTGGATGAAAAAACTGTTAACGTGAAAGGAATTGTTTACAATAAACTATTTTTAGTTTTTATCTCTTAGATTCGAAGGTCTTCGAGTACCTGAACAGTGCTAAGTAAATATTCACTCACTGGAAGGTGCACTTCGTAGCTGCAACAGCCTAGTGGCCGGAGTTCCTCGAGTTCGAGTTCTCCTGAAGATCCTCCGTGTAGAGGGGCTGATACTCTTTAAATCTGTCGAGTTTCAATGTCCACCCATTGCTGTAGCGTGGTAGTTAGGAGAGGGGGGAAGCTCAGTAGTAGGTCCTCGTCACTTGACCGAAGTTCAAAACTACTAGATCCGTCGCCAATAGCCCTCGTGTTGCTTTACATGGAAACGTTAACATCGCTCTTTCTCGGTGAATTATTAGAGACCCCATGATAAAGCAAAATATGCAAGTTGGCATCACTTGGGTAACATCACTTGAGTCGAAGTTAATTCTGCAATGTGCATGCTACAAAGTTCACCAGTAGTCATGTATGAGTGACTCTTATTCACCATGATTTCGAAAAGTAAAATTAAATTTTTATTATTCCTGAACTTCTTGGGAAAGATTACATAAAATTTAGAATTTAGAATTTTCATAACTAGAGAAATCAAAGTACGTAAAAGTGTAGGAGTGCATTACAGTTCTCCTTTTCTTTAGTAACTAACTTTAATTATTTATAACGTCATAAAAATATCAATTACCTTAAACTTTTTATTTCGTTTTTCTTAAAATTGAAAAAGAAAATATCAATTATTTAGTATGAGAAGCCTTGAAAAGAGTATAGTGTACTATTTTTGTAGCGTCAAATATTTGACTTACATTCACTCAGTATTATGAGAACCCATTTTTAATTTGTCAATCTCCACGATATTTTAAGATATGTAGGTAACCTGATTGCATTTCCAAAAAGGAGAAAATTATTACAAAATATATTAGATCGAAATATTGTTTTAAAAAAGATTTACACAGATATAAATAACGTAAGTTTTTTATAAAAATTCGAGGACTCAACTTTGTGATATTTGATATTAAATCTTGTGTTACTACATAAGCTTATAACAAACTTTAAGGCTGAGAAATATGAGTTCGTATGAGTTCATAAATACGAATGTATTTTTAAATGCATATTCTTTAAAGCTATATAAGATTATTTCTTAAATGTATATACATCTCTCCTGAGATTTAAACACTTTTAACAATTAGTTTGAAAACGTTTTTGATACTTGTCTTTTAAAAACCTACGTATTTTTAAAAAATATTAAAAGAAAGGTATAATGAAAGAGTTTTGTTAGAATTTTAAAATGTATGTGTATTATAATATAAATTGCTATAAAAATATTCCATCATATTTTTTATTTTTCAAAAAATAAAAGTTCTAAACTTAGAGATCTAAATATCAATATATACATAAAAAAAATAGTTAAACATAAAGAGTTAAGCTAAGCATTTTTCACCTTTCTAGAGCAATTTATGTACCAAAAAACACGAAGAATAGAGCAAATATAAAAATAACTTCTTTCCGCTACAATAAATGGAAACATTTATACGGGGTTAGAGGGGGAAAAAATCAGAAATAACTACACATTCGAAAGAGATAACAATGTTTTACGTTGCCAAAAAACAAAACACAAATACCGGACCAAAATAAAAAAACGGAATCGACTCATCTTTCACAAACAGGTGATACAGTAACCATTAGAACGACTCCTGCTCTGTTATTGAATACTCCTCCTTACACAAACTCAGCCAATTAGATGAATGTTTTCTCTAACCGGAAATGACACAAAGAAAGAACAATGCTTCTGATTGCTGTTGACAGTCTTTATAAGACCACTATAAATCACCAACATAAATAGACACGCGTTTGTTTCTGTTTTCTCTTTAATTGTTTGGTAGGGGAAAATAAAGCGAAAAAAGGACAAGAAATGGAGTTCTGATTGCAAAAGTATAGCATTGTTTATCCAATTATGCTTTAACAATGTTTATTAGCAATGTTATAACAATTATTGATTCGATTAATGTTTTGATTTGTTACAGTTTTATAATGTTTTATTGAGTAATGGTTCAAACTTTTAGAACTTTTCAACAGTGTTTCTCATACTTTCAATGTTTGAGACCCAGTTTTCAATCATAATGTTCATCGCCCTCCCCCGCATGTAATAACAATATATTGAATGCAATAATAATGTACTTTTACACTAAAGCTACAATAAGACTTTAATTATAACCTGTACAAATTATCACGATAAGTATTTTGTATATAAACCCACGGGAGTCGATTGTAATTATTAAACTTGTTCTTTAATAAGTATTGATAAATTAATTTTTGCAAATACATTGTTCAGTACTTATACATTTATAAGTATTTTATATCAGTGTAAATGTGTATTTTATTTATTACGTTAAAATATATTTTCTTTTGCTACCTTGCAGTAAATTAATAATTTTTTTAATCTTTTTTTTTTCGAATTTTCGATATGTGTGTGTTATCGCGTCTTTCCCCTCCCACACACATGTTAGGTTAACGCGCCTACCTAAAGGGGCGCGTCCCACAGTTTGAGATACTCTGTTTTACAGAGTTGTAAATCATAATTTCATAGCCATTACTATAAAGAGAAAATTATAGTATAAACCAGAGGTGAAAAATGTGTGTGTGCCCACATTGGGGGAGCGTAGGATGACCGAGGGCCGTACTCTTTTAAAATGATTCCATTCATCAAAAGAAATGTTGTTGTCGTGTTTTTTCCGAAGGGAAGGAATGAAAGTTGCCAGAGCCTGAGACAAGTTGTACTTCTACACGATAGATGGCGACACCACTTATCTCCACTTCCACAATTTAGGCATGGCATGGGAGGGGAGGGAAATATTCTCCAGCCCTCTGTACCCGTGGTTTCTTCTGCGACCACCCACAAGACTTTCGGACCCCCTGATTAAACGAGCATGTACTCTCTGAGTACTCGGAGGGTATTTGGTGGCATAGGTCATCGAACCCAGGCCTTCCGGTCTGGGGTCCGATGCCGTAACCATTGGCTTCCCACGGCCAATATTAAAAGAAATAATAAATAAATAGTAGCACTTTTATTTAATTTATTAATTACGTCAGCGTTTCTCAAACTGTGGGGCACGCCAACCTAGGGAGGCATGATAACTCTTAGAGGGGGGGGCGAGCATAGTGTAAGGTCAAAAACAAAAGATTATTTAAAAAATTATTTTTATTGAAAATAAACAAACAAAATACATTCTAACTTTTAAAAAAATTTACATTGATAAAATACATTCATAAATGTATCAGTACCTCATAATGTAATTTACAACTAATTTAACAGAACAAAGTTAAGAATAAGTTAAATAATTACCAGTGAACCCACGGGCTTGTCATGTATAAAACTATATGCAAAAATTAACGCTTATCTTTATAATTTGTACGGTTTATCATTAATACTTTAACTGCCGATTTAAAAGGTAAGTGATTCATTCCACGCCATTGTTTTGCACGTATGCAAACGTATTTGATGTATTGGGGAGGGGGGGGGGAGAAAAGGAATAAATACGGCAATTCTCTAAAATAAGTAAATCCTTCGCAAACACACACTGTCAAGTTCATTTTAATGCTTCCCAAAAAGTCTTCGGAATATTGTTAGGGATAGCTGTGAACAGAAAAGATCGTACTTATGATAGACGTATACACGCGTAGGGCGCAATTATCAATTTGGATGAGCGAGAAAGTCGTATACTTGTAAGCACAAAAGAGATTAAAATCGTATTATAGGTTTAGAGTCAGAGTATAGTATTATAGAATTCAATACATTGTTATTGTATGGAGGGGGGGGGCGATGAAAATTATGATCGTATATTGGCTCGCAAGTATTGAAAGTTTGAGAAGCACTGAATTACGTTAATCTCATTATCTATAGCTGAAAATACATTTAATTTTAGAAATAGTTTAACGAAATATACCCTTAACGCATTCTTTTCTTCCATTTTTCTTGAAATCAGGAGCAAGACTTGCTTGTTGAAAAATTCTCATCACAGCTTGTAAGTTTGTCAGCCAACTTGCATGTATATTTACTCTTGTTGATCTTCCTGCAAGAAAAACTTTGTTCGCAATTATCTGTGGACTAAAATATTAATTTTCTCTACAATTTTTTTTCCTACATAGAAATTTTTTAGTTCACAAAGACTTGTAAAAGCCAATCAAGTCCATAGCATTGAAAATTTTCTTCACAATGTGATCTGAGTCTTCAAGTCAATAAGTTCAAACTGTAACTTTTCAAGTGCTGTGTCAATATCAGCAGTAAATCGAATAACAGAGTAAATTGAATTGAGGCTCAATTTCCTTAAAATTCTGAAATCTTGTGAGGACATCCATTAGACTCTACAAATGATCTCTTTGTAGAAACACTTTCAGGTGTATTTTGTTTTACTTTTAATATAATAAAGGAATTCAGTGGAAGGGAATATAAATCTTGGAATGGGATATAAATCTTGATTCAAAGTGGATTTTCTGACAGACTTAGGGGTCCGTAAAACGCTCCACTACTCCTGGTTTAAACTATGTTCATACATATCATCAAAAAATTAATTATTTTACTTTGATTTCAAAGCTATTGTAAACAAAAATTTTAAATGATAGTTTCATATTACGAATTTTGTGAAATGAATTTTTAAAGTATAGTAAATTTATATCTGGATTGTAATACTTTTATATTACTCTATGTTGTAGTTACTTTATGTTAAAATTGTGATCTATGTTCACAAGCAGCGCCGTTCCTTACGTTATATTGGCGATTCAATGGAAACTCTGTGATAGAGCAAAGTTGGCATCCTTTTTTGCGACCATTTTGGTGACTTTGGGACCATTTTTGGCGAGTTCGTAACCCTATGGATTCTTTTGGAAATGAGAAATCTAATTTTACGATCTATGAAACAAGCGGAATTTTCTCTAAAGATCCGTGAGACCTGTAAATAGGGAGTAGCTCACCGAACCTGAGTTTCTTGTTTTGACCGTTGAAGAGTCGACAAGCGATTAGTTATTATTTCGACTGATGTGTAATATGAGCGAATGTGTGAATAATCTTTTTTATACTTGTCATTTAGACATTGCTAGTTGTCTGAACGCCGTAGGTGTGAAGGCCTGTGTTTTATTCTGTGAATATCACTGTTATATTCCAAGGATTGTTTTTCGACAAAAAAATTTTGCTTAGGTGTCGTCCTGGTCACTTGACCACGGTTCGAAACGACGCGTTTCATCGCCAAAAGCCCTGGAGTAGCTGAACAGTGTGACGTTA
Organism: Trichonephila clavata; assembly: GCA_019973975.1. NCBI lineage: Eukaryota > Metazoa > Arthropoda > Arachnida > Araneae > Nephilidae > Trichonephila > Trichonephila clavata. The sequence goes on from BMAO01024045.1 coordinate 67,273, forward strand.
ATACTCACGCATTCACTCGAAAATAAATTTCCATCGCTTCTGAAGTTTTGCTGTTTGCGTATGATATGCATAAAATCCTCTATCCCCCAATGTACGTAACAGTATTTTTAACCGTAACTTATGTCATCTAAGAATTGTTTAGAAAATTATTTTTACATTATTAATAGTTGTAAAATAAGTTGCCTTAACACTCATGTAAAAATGGAAATTATACATAATTTACAATATTTTACACTTAATTAAAAACTAAATTCTTGTGAGCAACAAAAAAAATCAATATTTCAAAAACCGAAACTATAAATTTAATTTTCAAAACATAAAAAAAGTGTTTCTGCTAGATTAAACAATTTTGAAAGAAACAGTTTAAAACACCATTTTTTAAAAATTAATATAATAATTATCCAAGGATTTTCTTACTCGCCTCTTCCAATTTGATATATCCTTTAAACATCTTGATGGTCTTCGGTATAAGTATAAAGTTGTGATTTTTACGGAAGTCTTTTTATGGAATGGAGGTTTGAGAGCACTGATTAGCAATGTACCCAAAGTTTAATTTTTAAATTTCTAGTTTGAGTTTTCATAAATCTACTTATGATTTTGTCAATGAAAATATAAAATGTTTTAAAAATATATTTAAAAAATATTCGGTAACAATATATTTTATCAAATTAGCCCTTTGTCTTAAGACTTTTTCTCTGTACCTTCAATCAAATTGGTCATTCAGAAACACGCATTCGAAGCAAAATAAAAATCAAACAATTTTCATTAGTTTCTAATAAATTCTATCCTGTGTGTGAATAAATGAATTAACTCTTATAGGATGAATGGAACTGCATTTTGACAGGTGAAAAAATCTTCTAAATGATTTCTTCAATCAATTATGTTTTTTTTTTCCTTCAAGTGTCTTGGTGGTAATTAAACCGGTTTCTTAAATTTTTTGCCTGAAATGTATTAAAGAAAAAAAATAAAGGCTTAAAAAATTCCACTTTTTAAAAGTTATTTTTATTCTTAAAAAAGGAAATCTCTGCTTTCGAATATTTGAAATTATTTTTTTCAAAAATTCTGATGATTCAATTTAAATGTTAAGAAGTAGATTTTGTTTTTAATATGAAAAATATCATTTGTTATTATTTAGAAGATCTGTTGTTTTCCTGCAATGATACAATACTTGTGAGAAAAAGGGTTTCACAGGGAAAGTACTTTTGTCAGTATTATATTGAAAAAGATTATGATGAGAAGATGAGATAGGATGATATCAGCAGAGTTATACCAGATTGGTGACTTTGTCTCCCTCAACGACAAATTTGGCTACAAATTATACCGCCAACGAACCGAAATCTCTGAAATTGATCCTTCTCGAAATTTGCGTGAGGCTATACAAAGACCGGTAGAATGCAGAAATGAATCAGTCCAGAATCTGATTGCGCGTTGTTTACGATAAGACAGACTTTATATTTGCCTGAGTTCTTGTTAGTAGGACTGTTCTAGAGCGGTGGCTCTTAAATTTTGATCGTAGCACCCCCCCCCCTTCAGGAAGGGGTCTGCTGATCACAGTTAAAGAACCGTTGTTCTAGAGAGCTGTTTCTAGATAGTGCAAAGCTTGTTTGTACGTTGTATCATTACTCTAAAAAATCTGTTTTAATATTTCTTTGTGTATATACCTGGATATGTTTTCATGTGGTCATTTTTCACCCTCGTCTGTTAATAAATTCTTTACTCATAATTTAGAGCCATAGGCTGTTTTTCACAAACGCAAAAGTGTTGAATCTTAACTGGACATAATGCCTTAAGATTCTCAATAGACGCTGTTAACTGTCCAAAGTAAAAAAAAGTTTCGAAGACGCGTTTTTCGAAAACACAAGCTTAATTTTTTCTACCGTCCTTAACAATTTAACCAGATCTTTTCCATGCATTCTGTATAAAGCAAATTAATAATATAAAAGTTATAACTCTTGGCGAAATAAATTTATTTTGATGGTCTAATAATATTTTTGGCAAAGAAGCATATGTAGCATAAAGATAGTTTCGAATTCCATTTGCAGGATTACGCACTTAAATGCCACACGAATTAAAACCATTCATTTCACCATTAAATAGTTATTTGTCTTCGTATTAAATTCAATCTTCTCGAACATCACCCGAGACCTGTTCACAACTCCCTTCAAGAGGGTAGAGTGAGACGTGCAAACGATTATTGAGCAGTTTATGAAGTCCGCAGAACCCTTCCGGTCAATCGACGGCACACCCAGTTTCAGGAAATGAGAAATGGGATCGAGACAAGAGATAGGTAATGAAGGTTTCAGATGGCCGAAGCGGTGGACCATTAGGAATAATTGATTTCTGTTCCTTTCCTCAAGCGGAATCTCCTCTCTTCGTTCGTAAGCGCTTTGTTCGAAAGGACAATGAAGTTATCCCATTCAACTTGAAGAATTTTGATTACTTGAATTTTCAAGTATTTGGAATATATGGACTATAAACGACAAAAAGGTTATTCTGATTGCAAGCCGACTGGGCTGATTTCATTGATGCTTCCGATTAGGAGGAACTTTAATAGCTTTGTCTGATCCTCAAATGTATTTATCCTTATACTTATGAAATGAGACAGTTTATTGCCAGAAATCTTTCGTAAAGCTCTATAAAAATGTTGTAAAATCTGAAGACGAGGAGTTTTGTGGTTTTAACTATACGTAAAATCGGAAAATCAAACAAATTGTAAATAGGAAACTACATGGTCTCAGTTCCATTCGGAATAACAAGTCTTTATTCGGATTTATATTTTTCAACATTATCTTCATTCAAGTGAATAAAAAAGTCCTTAATAAACAAATATATGTATACATATATATGTATATACTTATAATTATTGTACATAGTGCAAAAGATGCGTAATACCATGTTTCCCAGAAAATAAGATCTAATCGAAAACTTAAGCCCTAGCTGGAATTTAAAATTTCCGCAATATAAACACAACTTTTCCAAAATACATTCTGGTTAAGACCGTTTCGGCTCAAGTGTAGTATAGTCAAGTTTAGCCTTTGGATTTGGCGATTTTTATCTACATATCATGGTGAGATAACGAATTCATTCTGGCTTCCGGACACCTATCGCTAAGTGAAGTAGTTTGGCGATCGATCAGTCGATTTTGGTCGCCAAAATAAATTGATATCACCAAGGGCTCTCCCTATACTACACTTTAACCACTGTTTCAGAGATGACAATGAAATCCCGCCTTGTAGCACGTTAAGTCTGTCGAGGTTCAACGTCCACTTGTTGGTGGGGTTGTAAGGAGAGTTTTCGTCACTTGACCGATTTCTTAATTACAGTGTCCGTTTCCAATAGCCCTCGTGTTGCTTTATAGTGCGACGTTACTATAACTCTTACCAGACTTTACCAAATGACCAGTTGAAGTTCACTTACAACATGCAGGCACATTTCATAACGCACCGACTTGGTTGCGATTGATTGGAATTTCCAATATTGATTACATCGTGAGTTGCTACGAAGGATAGGCAGCTGATTGGATAGTACATATTAGAAGAATATATGTTGATACTAAGATAAAGTGAATGTAAAAAAGAGAAAGTGCTATCCCATTTAGTGCACTAGAGAATAAATGTGGAAGATCTAGAAATTCCATCAACCAAAGGGAAATCCTAGGCCTATCCAGGGCTGTTGCACCAGTCAAGAAAAAAAAATTAAGAGGACTTCAGGAGTAGGAATCTTACAGCAACGTTTCTCAAACTGTGGGGCGTGCGTCCCTACGTGAGCATGCTAGTCTTACCAGGGGGGCGTGATCACTTCGAAAACTCGAAAAGAAAAGATTATTCAAAAACATTGTTAATTTACTGAAAGGGGTCAACACAAAATATATTCTGAGATAATAAATATATAAGGAGTTTACATCCCTTCTTCCCAGTAACACGGCTAGAGGTGTTGGATGAACTAAATGATCAGACGACATAATGAACTTCAATTATTTTATTTATCACTATTTCAACTCAGACACAAAACTCTAAATGAGATAAATTGATCAGTCAGAGCACGAGGGTGAGACGAGATGGCGTGGGGAGAATATAGCCAATCCTGCAGGTCTAACCTTAAGATAACATTATACAGAGCTTATTATTTCAATGATCGCTCTAATAATTTAACTCTTTAACTTGATTAAGATCACAGTACCTGAACTTTTGCAATCTTCTAATCTCTTTGCGGGGACTTAAAAACTTTTCCAATAGTTGAACTAATCACTTCCTTAATATCCCAACTTCTCGCTTCGTACACTGTTTACGTATACGTTTCACTGCCGATTTACTTCACTTCTCACCTATTCACTTCACATCCAATCTATTCTCACGTCACTAACTCCCAAACTCGCGAATGCAGAATATATATATTAAATTTAATTTGCATAATCACGCTTCCTGTCTTCGGGGAAAGTTGGTTGAAAAAATTATGGCACAAAAGGAATTCCCAAGAGGTTAGTAGAAGGAACCGTATACATCCGTCACAAATGCACATTTACAATAATATAATATGCATATAAATGCATCAGTACTGCACAATGTATTTGATGATTCTTCAATACTAAATTAAGAACAAGTTACTAGTGACCCCACATGGGGTTGTCATATACAAAATTCAATACATACAAGTATCTTGATAATTAGTACGGTTTATAATTAGTCATATTGTAGCTTTACGTTAAAATACATTATTATTGAATACATTGCTATTGTATCTAGGGGGGCGCGATGAAAATTATGATTGAAAATTGGGTCGCAAATATTGAAAGTTTGAGAAACACTGTCTTAAAGTTTTCTACAAACACAAGTCACTTTCGAGAAGCCCGAAAATGGCCATCAGGATGCAATGACTTAGCAATAGATGGACGAAGTGAATGGCAAGAAGTGTTAAGAGAAAACCAGGTCAGCAATCGTTACTCCTTGAAACGGAAAATATCATCTGCGAATGAATCATTGATATTGGAGGAAAGAGAATTTAGTTGTGATACTGATCTTCAAGTGTATGCCTGTGTAAAAGTTGCCAGAGTAGACTAATTATCAGAAGAAGTCAAAGTATATCTCGGCACTGGCTCTATGGATTTCTTCACAAACATGAACATTGTGATGTTTTATTATGCAATGTAGCTGTATTTGAGTAAATGTAAATTTGTCTGCTAAAAAACAAGACATTTCCTGAAAAATGAGTCCTAGAACGTTACTTATATTACTTATATAATAAATAACGTTACTTATATTACATTAATAACGCCTAATTTTGAAACAATGCATTCATTGTTGCACTCTAATATAAGTATCATTATTCCATCAATGTAGAATGCTAATCTTTCTTTACTGTTTTGATTTACCAGGTGATCCAAAGTTCGTTAACAAATTAGGAAGAGATGGAGTTTTATTGTAATCAAAGCTGCAAAAATTGCTAACAGATGACGTTTTTTATAACAAAAGGAACAAATAGCGTAACAATTAATTTTTAGCAATAAATGGTAACACAGGGGGGAGGCAGACTTTTACATGACGCGGTCCACTTCTAATTTTTTCAAGGTGTTGCGGTCCACTCTGTGGCGTGGGCGTGATAATCAAAAAATATCACAGCAATATTTCTATTATAACAATAATAAATACAGAATATAGACTTGCATAACTACAATAAAAAATTTATACACTTCTACAACTGCGTTTTAAGTAAAACGCAAAATACAAAGATAATAATTATACCCACAAATTTAATATTATCAAATGATGCATTTATTATCAAACAATTCAAAACACATCAAAAAATAAATCCTTTTCATTTAAAGTTAATTCTCGTAGTTAAAAACTCAGCAGAAGACTTGGTCTGCACACACTGTCCGTAACAATCTTGAATATCTCGGTATATCTTTACTAACTGTTAATCTTGCTATGGATTCTAAACGGTCATCTGTGAAACTGAAATGATGCGTTGTTTTAATTATATCCATTGTTGAAAATGTAGATTCACACAGGTAGGTAGAGCGAAAGAACGATGTTAAATGAATTGCAGCTTTTTAAAATTAGTATACTTTACTTCTTTCATTAGATTCCAAAAGTAATTCTTTTAAAATTGCATCCTTTTGAAGGAGAAAAATTTTGAGTTTCAAGAGAGATAAAGAGAACATTTAATATATTTCTCTTTCCGCTGTTTTGCTCTACCGAGCTTGTCTTTCTGCACTGTGTGTAAGCAGTCATGACTCTTTAGATACCGTACCTGTAGAAACCTCTAAAAACTGGGATGTTTCGGTCACACTTGCGCCAGCTAGACGGGCTCCCACAGTTGAAAATCTCTTGACCATCTTTGAAAATCTGAGAGATCCAAAATTTCACGATTTAGAAAAAAATACCAAGACTTGCAGAACTTTAATAAAGTTACCAAATACTACCAGAATATACACATTTCTCTCCATAAACAATCTGGTAGCTATTATTATGCTTTAATGCTTACAAAGTGCACTAAAAGGTCACTGTTATTAACGGGTGTTTCCAATATTTTGATTAACATCTGTGTTTCTTTTAGTATGCACGTCTAAGATCTTATGTGAAGGCGGTCACCCTAAAATGTCTTGGCGGTCCACCAGTCAATCGCGATCGACTTAATGCCCACGCCGGATATAACAAATATTCATCATGCCGGTTGTCATTCATCAATACCTGCTGTCAAGGGACACCGTTGACAGTGTTGTCTTTCAGCTTCAGGTAATCCCACAGCCAATAATGACACCGATTGAGGTCTATGGACCTAGAAGGCCAAGTGCGATGGAAGTGGTGAATCAGTACGCGATCCTGACCCTACGATATGTGGGAAATCTTCTACACTCTTATGGTGCCAGTATTACTAGTATGCAGTATTACTAGTCCATCTGATTCTACAGCTTGTTTTATACATGTTTTTAAAACGGCGTCACTGACATTTTGATATCCAGCACCATCTGTCGGCTATTTTTGCCTGTTTCGATATTTCAATAAAACTCCATGTCATTGTAAGCATGTTTATCAATTTATAACACGTTTTTATTAGCTTCATCTGTATGTAACGGAATCTTTGAACTCGATTTTTACCTACTTCTAAAGATCGTATTAATTCAAAATTTCGCACACTCGTCAAGGACCGATGACAATACAATAAAATAATATTGTTCCATTGTCCTGATCAGGATCACCAGGATTCACGACTCCCCATTCCCATATTTGGCGACTAAAAGGTTAAGTAACAACCCTAAAGAGAAAACTCTCAGGATTAAACGTTCTTGCATTTTGAAAACCAGCCCGTATCGATGCACTGATAGGACGCCAATGGGTATTTCAGATTAATTTATCATTGAATAAATGATGACTTAAGAAACTAAAAAACCGCTTTTATTGTAGATCAAACTAAAACTAGAATAAATAATTGTTGTTTTAAAAAACTAAAAAAAACAGGCTTATGTGGTTAATAGAATTAAAATGTAAAAGATATTTCTTAATATAAGAATAAAAAGATTAATGTCATTGTGGTAAAAACATGGGGTGCTTTGTAGTACATTTTTACACTATCTCTGCAGTTTGGGAAAGAACTAGTAAGAAACTATAATTGATATTGAGCACGCCCCGCTTTTACCACAATGACATTAACTTTATCGTTAAGAATTTGATTCTTATATTAAGAATCATTTTTTACTTTTTAGTTCGATTAAGTATAAAGCGAGTATTTTTTAGTTAAAAATTTACTTTATTACCTCTCTTCCTACATAATTCCATGAATTATTGAATCTTCAAATGTTAACTGACTTTTGACTCGCCTTGTATTCTATGATCTTAACATCATAGAATCATAACAAAAATCTCCTTTGTATGTCTGCAGCTTCAGGTATTTTAACCAAACACTAACAAATTTGTTTTAACTAAAGCGTAGCTTTAAATACCCAACTTCCGTCCATCGGGGGAAAAAACATCAGAAAACAATTGTCTGCTCTATCATTTCGATTGAGTAACATGGGTTACAATATAGGGCCAGACAAAATGAATATCCTGATTCTAAACGGCTATAACTATTTAATGGAAAAGAATTTATGCGTAAGATTTACACGATGTAGACGGAACTTCAAAATTTTGTACACCTACGTCATAAATGTTCTATGTGATATTCCTTGCTCATACGGACAAGGGAAACGTAAATTGTTAGGTCCTTTTTCCCTCTGTGAATGAAATATTATATCAAATGTTTACCTTGACATGCTTCAGCTACGGTTAATGCCACAGCCAGACTCTTCCACGATTTACATCTTTCAGCAAGATGAAGCACCCTCACTCTGGGGCATGTAGGTTCACACATTTTTAAACCAACAACTTACAAAGCGTTGGATTAGGTGAAGTGAGATGCCAATGATATATTCTGCTTTTGGCCACCGAGATCGCTGAACTTTACGCCGTGCTATATTTTACGGGGAAATGTGAAATATATATATATATATATATATATATATATATATATACATGGATATGTGTTGCCCATACCTAAAACAATGGAAGAACTTAAAGTCCGCTGCTTGCGTCGAGGACTGTACAAATGCTTCAAAATGTACACCGTGAAATCGAGTACCGCCTATGTGTTGTCCGTGTCACCAAGGGAAGTCACATAAAAACTCTAAGATGCACACAAAATTTTGAAGTTCCGTCTACCTTCTGTGTAAATCTTATCCATAAATCCTTTTTTAATATATAGTTATAACAATTTGTAATCGCTATAACTATAACATTTTGACTCCGATTTCTGGACTCCGAACAAGGAAGGGATGATGGAATACACACATCTCACACAAACGATGTACTTTTCTGCCTGGGGTGACCACAGTCCCCAAACTTTTAGATTCAAACTTGTACTACACTCATTGACAAAAAAAAGTTAGCGCACCAAGAAATAATTCCGGGATCGTAACGAAACTTGGCATAAAGGTACATGTCGGGGAGATATGCAAATGATTAGAAATGCAGCGTGATCGAGCATTACGTATAGAAGGTAGAGGGTGTTTAACGTTGTTCTCGGTGGAGTATCAAAAAGGTAACCAAAGCGTGTTTGAGTGTTCTGAATCGTTTACAAAGAAAGGGCTGAGGTAGAAATGCCATTACGCCGTTTTCGAAGACAATATGAGTAAGTGTCGCAGTTTGAGAGGGGGAGAATCATCGGCATGATGGAAGCTGTGTGGTTAACTAGGCGAGTAACATGTCACTTACGCCACTCGGATTGTCTTGTGAGGAGGTGTTGGGACCAGTGGATCCGAGAGATGTCATTTACACGAAAACCAGGCTTAGGACGCCCTCGACAGACCAGTCGTCGAGAAGACCACCCCATCATAAGAAATGCACACAGCCAACTGCTTCATCGGTCGCCATCCTGACACAGGTAGCACCTTCACTAGGGGCCCCTGTGTCTTCTCGAACCATACGAAGGTGACTGGCTAAAGGACATTTGGGATCGTGGCGCCCATTACGTGTGCTGCCCTTGACGCCCCCCCCCCATTGAAGCCTCCGTTTGAAGCGGTGCCGCGCACGAGGAAATTGGACTGCAGTGGAATAGAACCACGTCGTCTTTAGCGACGAATCCAGATTCAATCTCAGCAGTGATGACAATCGTGTTCGTGTGTGTTCGTTCGCCTCAATCATATCTTTGCTTTACAGTGACACATCGCTCCCACAGCTGGTGTGATGGTGTGGGGTGTCATTGCTTACAATACACGGTCACCCCTAGTATTGATCCTTGGCACCATGACAGCCCAGCGGTATGTCCATGACATCCTGAAACCACATGTGTTGCCACTCATGCAACTGCTCCCAGGAGCACTTTTTCAACAACACAATGCTCGACCTCGCATGGCAAGTGTGTCACAAGACTGTCTCCGCACTGATACTACCCTTCCTTGCCCTGCCCGATCCCCAGATTTGTCTCCAATAGAGCATATCTTGGATCATTTGGGACGGAGAGTTGGGCATGCCACGAGTTTGAACGAACTAGATGCAAGGTTGCAGCAAATATGGAACGAAATGTCTCAAGACATTGTACAGAACTTGTATGCCTCAATGCCTGATCGTATCGCATCATGCATTAGTGCTAGAGGGGGTTCAAAAGGGTATTAAATCATCCGTTCTTTTGCCTTTTTCTCTGAAATAAATGATCCTTTTTTTTATTTTCGAATCATTTACTTATATCAAAGTAGTCTGCGTATGTAAAATTTCGTTTCATTTTGATGACTCCTTCTTGGTGCGCTAATTTTGTTTGTCCATGAGTGTATTTTTGCAAGGAATGCTATCTACATTAATTGCTCTTGTAATTCGCGTGAACTAATTGAAAATTATGCCTTCGATATGTTTTTACTGAAGGGGAATTTTAAAATTAAACTAATGAAGAGTCGCCTTTTATCTGTGGGAGAATTTTTCAATTAAAGACTCAATATCACCAAGAATACCTTATAGAGAACTTTAAAAATTGTAGCACATTCTATATAACTAAGCCTACAGTTTTTAAAAAAGCAGTGAAGTACTAATGTCTGAACGTCGATTTAAAGACCTCTCCGATATTCCCAACTTTTTTTACGAAAAAATGTCAAAACACGGATGAGTCGGGAAAATTCTACTCGAATATTCAATAAATTTGAGTCAAATTATTTTGATAAAGTATAATATATTTATTTTAAGCAATGCAGTTCCGGTATCTTTAGATTTCTGATTTAGAGAAAGCTATAAAAACTGTATACATGAATTAAACGAAATCGTTTGGACGTTTTTTTTCTCAACAGACGAGTCGATTTCCCTCAAAGTTTTAGGCGGAACTCTATTCAACCAAAGAAACACGCTTGCTAAATTTCAAGTCAATGGGAGGAAAAATTCAAACTTGCTAATTTTTTTTATTTACATGCCTCGTAGCCCCCTTGGGAGTCTATTCCCTCAAAACTCGTGTGACCGCGGTAGCCAAGTGGTCTAGGTATCGGATCGTGGCTAGTGTGTCATGATGTCATGAGTTCGATCCCAGTACCACTGAAGACCTGCCGTGTAGGGGAGAGATGCACGTTAAATCTGTCGAGAGCTCAAACGTCCTCCCGTTGGTGTGGTGTGGTATTTAGGAGAAGGGGTGCCAGCTCAGATGTCGTCCGCGTCACTTGACCATGGTTCAAAATTACGCGGTCCGTAGCCAAGAGCCCTCGTGTAGCTGAACAGTGGGACGTTAATATTTACTCAATAACTCACTCACCCTCAAAAGTCGTTCTTAACGGTTCTCTACTTAACAAAAGAAACATGTGAGCCAATTTTTAAGTCTAGATTCAATAGTTCCATAAATCTAGTGATGAATGAATGAGTGTGAGTTGCTTTTCTCCCAAATATAATAGAGAATTTTTACAAAACATTTTTGGAACACAAAGATTTTTTAATGCCTCAATACAGTGGTTTTCAAACTGTGTTACACGGGAACCTGGGGTTCCATGCGTTCCACAACAAAACAAATTTAAAAAAACGTAAATGTATATGCAAAATGGATTCAGGTTCTCAAAAATGCTTGTATACTCACAAGAATTTAAAGCTCATCCCTGTCATTAAGAAACTGAGCATTTTATTCATACAGAATAACTTTATTTTGCAATACTTTTTAAACTTTTATTATAATATAATAAAAGAATATTAAAACGTTTTTATATTTTTTTTATGCATACCAGAAAATATGACTTACTAGATTAGGAATATTTTATTACTTACTCTTCTGAGTTCCGTAAGATAAAATTATGCTGATTAGTACCATGCCTTGCAAAACCAGTTTTCTAATGGAGATGCATCTTTTTAAATTTGTGGGAAAACAACATATCAACAGATTTGATGTTAAAAATCTAAATTTCAGCAAGAACAGGTCCTGAATTTTAGGTTGTTAATTCATGCAAAATACACGGGATTTCTCACACAGCTGTAAGCATTTTAGCCATTCGGAACAATGTGTATAAGTGAAAAATATTTCTCAACGTGAGTGGACAGAAAAACAAAATACAGAAACAAATGAATTGAAATATATGTAATGCGATTGCAGTTATTCTCAAGAGACCAGACTTCGACAGTTTCTGTAAACAAATGCAATAACATATCCCAGTTACAAAACATAATGCATGGGTAGGCGATATTTCGATCAGATTAATATTATTAATGAGTAAATTATATTAAAAAAAGTTTAAAATTTTGTAATGTAATACTTTTTAATTGCCTTCATATTGATCTATTTTAAATATTTTAAGATATATTCTTCTAAGTCTGTGTTTTATAGTGTTCTACGAAAATAATTTCTAGTTCTAGGGGTTCCACGAAAACACCTAGTTCTAGGGATTCCGTGAGTTGCAAAAGTTTGAAGCGTGAACAATAGATAATAAGCGTGACAATCTAAAGGTGGAAATAACGATGGGTATTGCAATTAACAATAAGAAAAGCACAGTGAAACAAAAATTCATGCGAATCTGTTATTTTTCACTTACAAACACTTTAACTATTTTGTTGTTAGATTACGTTTAGTTAGGTGAATTGTATTGGCAGAATGGGTCATACCTCGCCAAGCTGTGCCAAGTATGCATTAGTTGATTCTTGTAGGACGAAAAAAGTTGGTATTAATAGCTGAAAAGGGTGAATCGAGAGAAAATAAGAAAATATCGCTAGGGTATTCCGGGGAAGCGTCATCGGAGAATCATAACAAATGTACTTTTATCTAAAAAAACATAAGTTCTTAAGGTATCCGAACACGTTCGAAGTACTTTTTAACAAAATAACATTATAAATGCTTTTTTAGGACTCAATACCAATAAATATTACTATTAAAATATCAAAATTTAAAATAAATTACCCAAATTTTACAAAAATCACAATTATAAGTGAAATTTTAGCATTAGTTTTGAAAAATTCAAAGCAGTTAGAGAAAAGGTAATAAACATATATAAGTAAAAAGTATTGCTAAAACAAATTAGATGCATTTATCTAGAAAAATGTACTAAAATTTTAATTTTTTACTAAAATTTGAAAATTTTAGAGCTTATTGAGTAAACATAAGAAATGTTGCATTTTTTATGAGACCATTATTTAAATAACAAGCCATAACTCAAAAAGTATTCATACAATAAGAAATATTTTAGTACATTCTCTAGAAAATAACGTAAATATCAAGTTCAAAAAGTTTTATGGAAATACATTCGTAATATTTTGAGTTATCAGACTTGCCATGATAGATTTTGAGCAATTTAAATGTCCACTTCTGGTAGATCAAAAACCCACTTCCGATTTTTCTAAATTTATAAAATGGATTGTAACTTGACCTCTAGATAGTGTAGAAACAAAACAAAGTATGTTTCGTAAAGTCAAAAGATAGCTTTTTTCAATAAAATAAAAAACAAAAATATCTGTCTTGACTGAATTGGGTCATTCTCACAACGTGTTCGGATACCTCAAGAGGTTGTAGCTTCAATAAAAAAGTATTCTTTACAAATAAAGGTGTATGGAACCCGGATATAATAAAAAAAATTCCCTTAAAACTATATGGAAAAATACTTACGTCGACTAAAAATATATTGGATCACTTCATCCTGGATAGCTATCATAATAAAGTCGTCAATTTTACAAAATTACATATATCAACCAATTAAGAACTGCGAGCTTTTTATGACATCTCAGACAATATCATGAATATTTCATCTCTCCTCGTAGGAGCAACGGCTCCTTAATCCTTCCGTTTCTATCGTGTTAAAATACGATAAGGAGCTTGCGGCCACTGATTCCGAGTAAATTTTTTTCCGTTTTGAAAGGAAAGAAAAAAAGAAACTTCAACTTCCATATAAATTCATTTTACTTCGAAATATATCAGGAATAATTCGTCTCGTAACATCTGCCTTGGGACAATTTGCTAAAAGCCCGATTTCTTCGTGATAACTCGTTGTCATGGTAACAAGGAACTTAAAAAAAATTCTTTTCTAAATGACCAAACGATAAAGAGAAATGAATTGCTCATAGAAAAGAGAAAAAGATTGAGTCAGGACGGATAAAACCTCCCTGGCCCAATTTGTTATTACTGATCAAATATATTTTCTTTGTTTTATAGCAAACAAGTAATATAAAAAAAATTTAATTCAATTCCTCCTTCGGTCAACAAAGAAAAATTTAACTTTAGTAACAATTAATATAAGTATGAATATACGTATGACACTGAATCACAATATTAAGTGACACAATAAAAAGCAATTTTCCATTTTCCTTTCTATATAAGGTGTTGGACAATTTTTTTTCCGTTTGTTGTGCTATTTGTTCATTACATAAATTTAATTATTCTAATAAAATAGTATAGTTAAAAAAGAAATCCCATTCTCACAGAATCAGAAATTCTCGACCTTTGGATTAGAAGTCCAACGCCCTATCCATTGTGCTACAGGGACACAACGAACGATTTTCCTTTCTGTATATGTTGTTAGACTATTATTTTTTGTTGCTATTTATTTATTTTTTATTTTAATTAATGGGTTAATATTTTAAAAACTGTATTAACATCGAGTATCATCCAGTACAGGTTTTAAAAAGTATTTGAACTTGTGTGGAATGAATAGAAAATATCTTATTAACGATTGAAAATTTGAACAAGTTTTATTTAAGCAAATGTATATATAGGGAGAGAGATTGAATTAATAGTAGAAATTGAAAAAGGAAGCAAGTATGGAATTATTCCTTGTTCAAACTAATAGTGTATTTTTCCCAAGTTAGTCTAATACTGGTACCTATTATACGTAGAGAAACGGAGATTTAAAAAATATTTTGCTGTTATTTATTTTTCTCAAATTTTTAAATTTACTCTCCAAACAGTATTTTTCAGAAGAGAGGAAAAACGTTGCTCCTTGTCTTCGTTCTACAGAAAGAACAGACATTTATTTTTGAAGAATAAGACACGAAAAGGACAAAAGCGGGAATTGACGCTCTGTCGCAACCCTTGCCAACCTTCAAAATAACTCATCAAATTGTTAATCCCATAGGCGCTAAATTGGCAATTATTTCGTACTTCTCCGCATGCCACCATTGTAAGCCTAACCGTTCCATGATATGACAAGCTTAAATAATAAAATGAGAATTTGTGATTGTACGAATTCTTTCATAAAATTAATAATATAAAATAAGTTATTTTTCTTTAATTGCTTATTACTTATTAATAATTACTTTTTTTTACATTTTTCGACCACGCACTCTCTATTCCTGTCAGCGTATTTCGTTTTTAGAATTCGCGCGGTTTTATTCAATATCGCCAATAGGGTTGTTATAGTACCGAAGTACCCAAATGGGTAATATTGTGCTCTAAGTATTTTTAAACGGGGTCTTCTGGCACTTCTTTGGTTCTATAGAATTAATTTTTCCAAGGGGCATCATGGCCCCGGTTGCCTCGTGGTTTCGGTATCAAACTCGTGACCGGCGTGTCATGAGTTCGAACCCTAGTGCCCCTGAAGACTCGCTGTGTGAAATGCACGTTTTATCTGAAGAGGTTCTAAATTTTTCCTTGGGTGTGGTGTGGTAGTTTCGACAGGGGTAGCCCGCTTAGGTGTCTTCCTCGTCATTTGACCTTGGCACTAAATTTTGAGGTCCATCCCCAAAAACCTTCGTGTTGCTCTAACGCGTAAGTAAACACTGGATCACACACACACCATAGGTTTTATGTATATCTTAATTTTTTTTTTCATATTTTAAAAGCTAGTTTTTTCTTAAAAAAAATAAAATTAATTTTAAATTACCGTGTTATTTTTTCTACAAATGTATGGCTTTATTGTTAGAATTTTGAAAGAAATTTATATTGTAAGTATTTTTATCACTTACGTTGTGTGTGTGTGTGTGTGCAAGAGCTATTTTTAAATATAAGAATTCTATTCCATCACTTATAGCTAAAAGAGTTACCGCTATAAAAGATATTAGAAAATACTTTGACTTTCATTGCTAATAGTCATTCAAAATTTTATTTAAGTATAGGGTAAGAAATATTTAAATAAACAAGTACATTATAAAACGCATACCCTACATTTGAATACATACACATTTTTTCCATCGCAGTACATTATTTTTAATAATTATTCTTCTACTAAATTCCCCGACTGATAAGAAACTTTAAAAAAAAAAAAAATCGGAAGAAATGGATTCCACATCACCCTTTCTTTTTCTGGAGTGGCAACGGCTGATTACAGAAACGTGTTCTATCTGCAAATGGCGGGACATACTTTTCAATCAAGATTCTTTTGCAGACAGGAAGAGGTGTTTTTCTTTTATTTCGTCCCCGATTTTAACCTAATTGCTTTCCCCACTTAAATATCTATACAATGGCCTAGCCAGATGGAATTGATAAATTATTTACCGAACGCCTTTGATGGATGTGTTTGAAATATTTGACGTTAGAGGGCACTGAACTGGGACAAAATCTAATCGGTTTGACAGACAGAGGAAAAGACTGAAGAAAAAGTACAATATCCTATCATGATTTAACAAAGGGATTTATATATACTACTAAATGGAATATGATTCTGTATGCATGATTTATTTATATATGTAAAAATAGAAAAATATATCATGGCTTGTTTTATATAAAAAACGAATAAAATCTGAACTGTGACGTACTAAACATCATCTGCCCCCTTCGCTGATTATTTCATGCCGTTGAAAAATTATACATTCGGTTCAGGTTATTGTTATCAAACCTTTAGCATTAAGCCTAGGATCGCATTGAAAAATATTCTTGCAGCACTCGCCTCTTGATTTAAAAGGGACAGAGCTGGAATTTCTAAAACAAAAGTATATTTATCATTAACGCCTTTGAAGGCCCCCCCCTTCATAGTCTATTTCCGCAAGCATCTTTAGCATATCTCCACTAAGAAACATGCTTATCATATTCAAAGTCTAATTGTTCAAAAACGGGAATTTTTTACCTATAAACACCACTGCAGCCCCCTCCCTCAGGAGTGGATTTCCACGAAACGCACAATCTTAATGGATCTCTATTCAACAAAAGATACATTCTTGGCAAATTTCAAATATGTAGTAGTAGGTCAGGAAATTATCTCTAACGCTCCGCAATCCTCTTCGGAGTCAATTTTCGAATATATTTAGAGGCCGAGAGAGAGATTTGGAACCAGTCTGTCATTTTAAAAATGACTTTTATGTACGTGACACCTAACTAAGTCTAATATAACTAAGTGGTTGTTGTGGTCATCAAAATTTTGGCTTGAAGCGCTACATACTTTAAACCAAGAAATTTAAGCATCTCAATAACATCAATAAATATTACTAAAAAAACGCACTTGTGATCGAAGACTATTGCAAAGTGATGTGTGCCATTCCAAAACTACAGAAGAATATCAAAGGAGCTACCTGATGGATTGATTGCGACAGTCGACTCGGCAAGTACAGCCACAGCTGTTAGTGTCTGCTTTATTATTTGATATAATTATGAACTATTCTTTGCACGATAGTCACATGATGATACACATTATATATCTAGCAATAAATTTATGCCATGGGTAGCCTAGTGGTTAGAGCATCGGACTCCAAACTGGAAGGTCTGGGTCTGATGGGTTTATTGTGGGGGACGTGGAGATAGGTGGTGTTGCCATCTATCGTCTAGAAGTCCAACCTGTCTCGGACTCTGGCAAATTTCGATGATGACAACAACAATAAATAGATGTTTGTTTTAAAAAATCAGGAAATGAGATGTTTTTATTAGGATGAATGTGTGCTTGAATCTCTTTATCCTCTTCTCTGAAGTCAATCATATTAACAAGCAAAAGAAATGTGGCCATTATAGATTAAGTGACACTCTTAACATCACACACTTAGTTATCATTTTTAAAAAAAATATTCTCATTATTTTAAGTTTACTAATTAAATTTAAATTTTGCTTATTATTCCTTTTCCTTAAATCGTTACTATAAAAGTTTAAAGATTTCTCCATTAAGGTACTAAGTGCCATTTTTTTTCAATGTTGGAAACTTTGTGAAAAAAATAGTTGAACTTTTTACGCTCACAAAGAAAAAAAATGTTAATTACCGTACTTTTTAGAAAAGGGAAAAAAGACTATTGCTTTAAAATAAAAAATTAAATAAGCAGATAAATTCATTAAAGCTATAGTATTTTTTCGTGCAAAAGTTTTTTAAACACATGTTTATGAAATGATTGCATTAAATTTTTGTTTTTTCACATTAATGATGCTTTGTATAGTAAAGAATTAAAATAGATAACCCTAATCGAGCTGCAGACTTGCCTTCAGGATAAACAGCCATTAAACTATTAAAAATAAATATTTTCTTTTGTGTGTGCAGAGTGAAAACTACAAAAATCGATTAACGAATGACTTTGGGGAAAATATATCGTGTTGCCAGATGCCTATGATGTAACTTGAATGAAGCAAGTGATAACATCTCTAAATAAAGAAGTAAAGATTTTCTTTTTTCAAAAAGGATTTCTTTGGTGCAAGTTAACGTGGTTTAAAACTTATCAATTTTTATATTGTGTCTAATTTTTATCGAGTTTTGGTGCACGCTGTTTTTAAGATTATTTCTATAATTAAACGTAGTTTCACTGCTGATAATCCGTAAAATAATAAAAATTATACTGGCATACAAAAATGAAATTCTATTCTAGATTAAGATAATTAACTGTGGCAACAAAAAAGATAGCAAATAGCATTTTCCAATTTTAACAATTTTTTAACATTTTTAACAATAACATAATACAGAAGTGACTAACTTAAACCAGGAAAATTTTATACATGCAAATACAGATAAATTTTAATAGCTACTTATAAAAGGGAAAATTGTTTAGCAGAAAATTACTTTTTGAATAATACGTTAATCAGAAATCTAAACCATAACAATCTTCATGCAAACAGCCAAATTCGAGGCATGGTTTGCAAGCCCTTGGTGTAGACCATAGGTTCCCAACCTCTTTTGAACTGGCGCCCCCTTTTCTAATAAATATTTCGATATCGCCCCCCTTTTCTAATGAATATTTCCACAACGCCCCTTTTCTAGTGAATATTTCTATACCGCCCCTCTAGAGAAATAAGAATGTACATAATACATGGTGAAAACATGAGTTCAGTTTTGAAAAATATCCTATTACTAAAAGAATATATTTTTTTAATTTCATTTTTTTTCTAAAGTCCCAGTTTTCTTACTTGCGATTTTGAAATATCTATTGCCACAAATATATTTAAATGGGTAATATTATATATTTTAGTCATAGGTAGGATATTGTTGGAATTCAAGCGCTACTGTGAATTTCTTCTCCATTAGAGTGGAATAAAATATTTTTAGATTATCTGTTATAAAGATAGGCAGGGGCTTAGATGATACGAAGTAATTCATAATAAACTATTGCTTTCAAAATAAATATAAGTTGACAGTTTCAACCTTTAAAGAACCACGCTAATTCCTGGTTAACATATTTAATTATGTTTCTTGGATAATATACGTAATGAAATGCAGTGGACGAAAAATGTTTCCTATCGCTCACAGACAAAGAAAGACGTGCACTGCAGAAATTAAAATGCACTGCATCATTCAATTTAATGTACGTCTGAATGTAATGTAATGTAATCTTTTTAAGTCTTTCATCCACTTTCTGTACTACCGAAATAACTGAATTTTCGTACATGTGATATGGAATGATTTAAATACATACAAACAACATAAGGTAAACAGTAATAAAGTTTACTTTTGTTAGTACATAATCAGCGTGTTTTTTAGTCTTTTTTTGGTTAATCTGCCCAAGCCCCTCCGGGCCATCTCAACACCCCCTGAAAGCCTCAAACGCCCACAAGGGGCGTTTGGGGCTTTCAGGGGGGGCAGTAAGAGATCCAGAGAAAATTAGGGGGCGTTGAGATGGCACGTAAGGGCTAGGGCAGATTAACCAAATGAGATTAAAAAAACACGCTGATTATGTACTAATAAAAGTAAACTTTAATACTGCTTAGCTTATGTTGATTGTATGTATTGAAATCATTTCTATAACACATGAACGAAAATTCACATATTTCGGTAGTTCGGGAAGTGGATGTGAGAAACTTAAAGATTGCACATTACATTCAGACCTATATTAAATTGAATGTTTAGTGTATTTTAATTTCTGTAGGGTGCAGGTATTGTCTTTGTGAGCAGTAGGAAACATGTTTCGTCCACTGCATTTCATTACGTATATTATCCAAGAAACATAATTAAATATGTTAACCAGGACTTAACGTGTGATCCTTTAAAGGCTGAAACTGTCAATTTGTTTATTTTGAAAGCAATAATTTATTTTGAATTATACTTCGTATCATCCAAACCTCTGCCTGTCTTTATAACATCCAAGCTAAAACTTTTATTCCACTCTTTTAAATGAAGAAATTCAGTAGAGTTTCAATTCCAACAATTTCCTACCTATGACTGAAATATATAATATTACACATTTAAATATATTTGGGGCAATAGATATCTCAGAATCGTAAGTAAAAAAATTGGGACTTTAGAATAAAAATGAAATTCAAAAATATATTCTTTTAGTAATAGGATATTTCTTAAAACTTTTGTCTTCACCATGTATTATGTGCACTCTTATTTCTTTAGAGCGCGAAGGGGTGGTATACAAATATCCACTAGAGAAGGGGGCGCCAGTTCAAAAAAGGTTGGGAACCTATGGTGTAGACCTTTTCACAATTAAAAAGACAATCGGGTAAAAGTATTCAAGTTTTGATTGTATGTGATTCGATGGTAGTTATTCTAAAAGTTATATCCATTATCGATAAAAAAAATATAAAATCAATGTGCACCACAAAGTATCACACGGGGCTTACAGAAGCAAGTATTAATCGCTCATTACAAAGGAAAGAAGGAAAAAATTGAGGTTATGAAGGATTACAAATATTTACAACAAACGCAACAAATTCACATAACTTTTTAAAAGCACTTCTGGTGGAAAGAAGTTGGTGAAAATGCGGAGGCCATTTTATGTTAAGTCCCTTGAAAGCCAGTCTTGGGATCTTCCTCTGACAAACTTGTAACACAGAAGGGGCTCATGCTCTACATTTTTCACCACTATTACAATCACAGGAAGATGACGGAACTAAATTAAATTTGCTCAAGGGTAGCTTTTAAAGTTACCATGGCCAGTGAGAAATTGTGTTATTTTGTAATTGATATAAAAATTATGGCATGACTGTCTCTTATTTTATAGTTGGAAAAGTTTCTTTGCCAAGCTCCCTCTCTTTGAAATGAGATATTCTTGTTTCCAAGACTTCCCCCTTCTTTCTTTCCTAATTTTCTTTTAAAATGATTTAGGAATATTGATGGGTAATGTCAATTTCGCGCTTGGTGGCAGCCTATGCAAGCCATTTGACCCGATCATTTCCAAGAAAGGCCATGTGTCTGCGAATAAATGCAAAAACTATCAAGATGTTTTTATCTTTTAGGCTTTTAAGTCACTTTTGGATTTCAACTAGTATGTTGTCAGACGAAGAATATACCTCAGAGAATCGGAACAAATGCGATAGTCTGCGATAACACCATTTTCAGTTATATTAAAATATGTATACAGTATATAAAATTAATGTTTCCAAGATTTCTGATAGCATTGATTGATTCCTTGATTTCCTTTTCTGATATCATTCTATAAAAAGATTTTGTACCAGAAAAATGAGTTTTCCAAGTTGAAACTATATTTGAACCCTGAGAGATGAAAAATTGTTTTTATAAGTAAATGAAATTGTATTTATAATGACTGAACTTCAAATTTGAAAATCCTTTGTAAAAGATCCAAATTTGTAAAAGATCCTTTTCGAACCCTTAGAAACGTTCCACATTAGAGCATGGAAAACATTTATTTTCAAAATTGAAAATAATATAAAAAAATTTAAATAAAACAATATATTTTAAAGAATTCAAAAATATCGAAATAACTCCAAGAATTTAAAATTTCCCAATCTATGCTAAAATATGAAACATGATTTTTTAAAAAAAAAAATTAATAAATGCCTTTACATGAAAAAAAAAATGAAAAAAAATTCCTTTTGAAACATTTAGTTTTATAAAAACTTTAAAATAAAAAAAAACTTATTCTTCTATTAAATTTGATCCTAAGTGTTGGGTTCAATATATTACATCTGTTAATTATTAAAACACCCCCCCCCCCCAAATTGTAACTGCACGTAATATATTTTTTAGCCTACATCTCCCATAGGTTTTTCCTTTTTACTTCACAAAAACTCCTAATTTTTAAGTACCAATCAAGAAATCTTTTAGCGTATAACACATTATATCATTTGTACATAAATGAAAGCTAAATTTTTTTATTGGAAATATAGCATTTAAACAACCCAAAAACAAAAAAAATGCTACAAAGTGAAATAGCGAATGCCTCAAGGAAAAGTTCTTACACAACACAAGTTAATTTTTTCCCCCCAACAGTTTCTTACATTTCTCAACTAATCAACAATAAAAACAACTATCTTGAAGTTTAAAAACCAACATTAACTAACAAGACAACAAATAAACAAGTCAAATGCTGCACCCTTTTCTTTTATCCTTTCAATAAAAGAAATCATTAATTGCTTTCGCCAAATCGTATCAACAAATCGATGGCACCGTTCTTCAATATCGGTCAACAATACAATTAGGTTTGGTCAAGAAAAGCATACTTTTAAAGCATAAATTATGTAGTTTTCATTTAAATATTTGGAATATATAACTTTGATAACATGCTTCATCGACAGCTTCCAAAACTCAATTATATCCGACAGGTAGTTTGTGAATTACTCTCTATCTCAGGCGCTGTTTCATCGCCAATCTAATTACGCCAAGCGATGAAATAAATGTTGTGAACTCCCTAAATGAACTCGTGTACCATTACATTTTAACATGATTCGAGCATTAAACTAATTTTCTTATCTTGGAGCTATGAAAAGGACGTTTTGCTGACATTTGATCTAAGGCTATAGAGTTAGAGTTGATATGGAAAAGACATTTGAAAATTTTTGAGTTTCTGAAGAAATAAGTCCATGGGGGGGGGGGGAATTAAATACTTCACCTGAATTCAATTAGTTCTGCGAATTATGGGATATATTTGGTTTTATTTAGAGCAGGAGGTTCTCTCTCTCTTAAACTTTTGTGGCGACCCCATTTTTTGCACAAAAACTTTGTACGATTCCAAAAGCCTTGCGTAAAGTTTACACAAGCTAGGGGACTTCTATATATTTTTTTCATTTCTAGTATGTTGTTTTTCAATAATAAACATACCTTAAAAGTTTTTAGTTTGAATATAATAAGAAATTTTAATTAACAAAATAAAAAAACATATTATTACACGGTGAATTACGCAAAAACTATCTGTTTATTAAGTGCATTCAGTTTAAAATCACTTCTGAGATCATTGCCTTTTATTAACAACGAACGGCACATGCAAAATTTAAGTTTCAACCAGAAGGATGTGCTTGATTATTTTTAATTACGTTAACAAATCTCGGAGTAATAGTCGATACCCCCGGACAATGTACCTTAATATTCTTTAGATTTGAATGATACTTCAATAAGAATCTAAATAAACAATTAAACTATCTTCCTTATTAATAGCAAACAGGTTATTTTTATGCAAGAAGATATATCGAAAATCCTTAAATTTTTGGTGACCTTGGTTGCAAGTCAAGCTACCCATCCTAGCTTAACAAACGCTGATTTAGATGGAAATTCAAATGACGTGAACATACCATCTTCTCCGCCATCTTGTTTATGGCGTAGGTAGCCGAAGAACATAATTGGCTGGAATTTCAAGCAATTTTTGTTACGAGCAATTTTTTCAGTTTAGTGAGAAAAATTTGTTCGTAGCCGTTGCTATGGCAACTAGGTAGAAATTGCTCAGAACGGTGCTTTCAAAGAAAACTGCCCCAATAACGTATACATGTGATAAGACCTTTAGGCTATTGACGAGGAACCTCATAATTTTGAGCTATGATTCAAGTGACGTTCTGGATACTGAGCTGGTATCACATTCTTCAAACTTCCACATATAGTCAGCGTGAGCTTTGACAGCTTTAACATGCATAAGTTCCATTAAACGGCGTATCGTTTGTCCCCTGGATTTGATCCTACATCTGGACAAAAACGTGGTCTTAGTGGCAGTGACTATAGTGAGAGAGAGAGGAATTAGTAGCTAGTGTATCATGAGTTCGAACTCCAATGCCACTAAATTCCCGCCGTGTAAGAGGGGTGGGGCACGTTAACTTTGTCGAGATTCTATGTACTCCCATTGGTGTGGTGTAGAAGTAAGGAGAGGAAAATCACAGTTCAGGTGTTATCCTCGTCATTTGATTATGATTTAAAATGACGAGTTCAGTCGCCAATAGCCCTCGTGTTGCTTTGTATTGCGATGTTATAAACACTTACTCACTCAAGAATACCTGTTGGGGGGGAATTCATTCCTTGGGATGTGTGAAAGACATGTAGTGCATTCTAAACTGCTTTCTCTTTATTTGAGGGAGGTAGGGTTAAGAACATTTTTAGAATTTATGACAATCACCTCTTTCATTAGAGATTGTTTAATTTCAGTAACATGTAGTTTTCAACTGGAATGAAAGAATACTTTTACATCAAAAGGCGGGAATATTCGTTTACCAAACGATGTCACTTACTGACGGATCTCTAGTGACAACCTTATAATCCTCTGTCAGAACAAAACGCCCTTTGATAGTGATTAAATAGGACTGTATGAGATACACAAACGATATTTCCCCTGAAACGAATCGCTTGCAAGGGTCGGCGTAGAACAGAAGGAAATCATGAAAGTAAGTAGAACATATGATCATCAATAATCCACTTTTGAGCTTGTTGAGGTTTCGAGTAAATATTGAACGTGTACGAACGCATGCTTTTGATCTCTCAAAGCTGTTTTAATACTCGAATTAGAATCTGATAACGGATTATTCAATTTATTAGGTTTATGAAATGAAAGGAGCAAAGTATTGTTTTACAATGTATTCCAGTTAGCATTACAGAATGTGTTTTATTGATTAATAGATTGATTGATTTGTGTTGTCTCGTTAGTTTGCTTCTTTTTGAATAATTATTTCTATTTTTAACTTACCTGAGAGCTTTCGAAGAATACAAAGGATTTAAGGTATCCGACAACTTTTCTTTTTAAAAATGGAGACATGAGAATTTTGTTGTGGTTTTTAGTTTTGTATATTTTAAAAAAAAATTTGCTAAAATCAAAAGAGAAAGATAAATTATTACAAAAATGGGAGGAAATGGGGGGGGGGATTTACAAAAAATAACATAAAAGGGGCCCATTCTGTACCAAATTTTATGAACAATTTTTCAATTCTGATGAGTTGCTATGTTGTTCATTTTTTAAATGACCTTCGGAATAAGAAATATTTTAGTTTTTACAAAAGGGGGCTAGAGCACTTTATCTTAGTTATTATATGAAATTGCTTAAAAAACAGCGATTATATCCAAATAAAGGACTGTAAATATTGTAATAAAACAGTGATTGATAAATCTGAAAGTTAAAACACCTCTACTATTATACAGAATATACTTTTGCTGTTTTTAGATTTATTTAGCACATTTTAAGAAAAATATACTAAAAATAAGAAGTGAAAAAGGAATTATTATTGCTAAAATAGGAACTAATGGGTTAAAATTTACAAAAAATGTAACATAAACGCGGCCCTGTCTGCACCAAAAATTTATGAACAAATTTTCAATTCTGATATCTTACTATGTTATTCATTTTTGAAATGACCTTCAGAGGGAGAGATATTTTAATTTTTACGAAAACTTGAGCACTTTATCTTAGTTATTATACGAAATTACTTAAATAAAGTGATTATATTAACAGAAGTGACTGTAAATTTGTAATAAAACAGTGATTGATAAACCTGAAGGTTAAAACACTTGTACTGTTATACAGAACACACACAAAAAATTTCAGTTAATTATTTTCTAAACTTTTTTAGCTATCTCTAGCACCGTTTGATCATTAAAAAACACACACACAGTTAATATAGTTAATATCTTTATTTGGGATTTGGAGCAAACACACACACATTTCGAGTAAAACGCGTTTTAAAGTCTTGCTTAAAGTAATAGCATCTGCTTTTACTGTAACACTTGTAGTTTTTGTTATAGCGAACGGAAAATAATAATCTTGGTATTTTTATAAAGCTAATAAGATGGACTATAAAATAAAATCATTAAAAAAATTTGTCGATTTTTGGCAAAATTAACAATTTTGAAGTAATCGGATACCTAAAAAGCAATCAAACTTAAAAAGGCTTCCATATGCTGTGCATTAGCGTCTCTTTAAATCTAGTCTTGGATTTCTTTATTCCCCATGATAGTATTAGGGAACCACGATCTGATAACTACTTATTTGATATCTCACACCCCTCAAACTTCCTTCTCGCAAATAAAAAAAAACTTATATTCTCCCGAAAAGTGAAATTGCAACACCAAGAAATAATGCATGTAACGCCATGCAAATTTCAGGAGCGATGGGGGCGAGATGGATTTGCAAATAATTAAATTTACGCAAGCATCTGATCACGTGTTACTAATATTCAGGCTATAAATGCCAGAAACTTTTCTTTCTCATGTAGCATTTGTGACATTCGAAGAAACGTAGAAAAGGCCTCTTAGACGTTGGCGAGCTCAATACCCTGAGTTAACGACTGTATAATGTGAACGTAATCAAAGTCCATGAACTGGATTTGTCGCTGCGCACAATAGCAACTCGTGGCTGGCACAACGTACCATCCAACGCTGTGTCACACGAAGGATCCAGGAAGGTATATGTGCACCCTTAAGAGGAAGTTGTATGCATGTCAGAACACACAGACCGGGGCTTACGCCAACTAACTATTCAAGATCCTCTTTCCGTCGCACGTGTCCACAAAACCCATGCCCAACAAATTGCATGGAATGCAGTTACGTGCTCAGGTACCAGCAGTAGGAGTACCGTTGGTCACTCAACACAGGGCTAGAAGCCTGGCGTGGTGTATTCGTCATTGTACATGGACCATCGAATGACATTCGGAATTGTTCATGACGGCTGCGGTAGCTGAGTGGTCAAGATATCGGATCATGGCTGGCATGTCAGGAGTTCGAGTCCAGTACCTCTAAAGACCCACCATGTAGGGGAGCGATGCATGTTAAATCTGTTGAGAGCTCAAACGCCCTCCCATTGGCGTGGTGCGGTACTTAGGAGAGGGGATGCCAGCTCAGGTGTAGTCCTCGTCACTTGATCATGGTTCAAAATGACGAGGACCGTCGCCAAAAGCCCGCGTGTAGCTGAACAGTGAGGCATAAATATTCTCTCGCTCATTCTAGAAGAGTCCATATGGTCAGCAACTCGCCAAAAATGATACCGGCTTGGCTCGATCAACCCGATTTCCTCACGTTTCTATTGAATCGCTATTATAATGAAAGGTATGGCGTTGCTTGCGAATATTATAGTAAAATAAATACAACACAGAATAATGTAAAGGTATAATACATCCAGCTGTAAATTATTTACACTTTTTTCAACAAAATTCGTAATAATATAAACACAAATATGAAGTATTGGTTTTTCTCCCAGTAAAGATTCAACTACTTTAACTCAATGATTGGCTAAAATGTGTATCCTTTTTTTTAAAAAAAAACCCGTGCTGACGAACGATTGCCTATATTTTAGAACCCGAAATATATTCCATACATCACTTCTCATCTCGTCACCGACAATGATCAGTCCCATTTTCCAAAGGAACTTACGTGATCATAGTCCCTGTTGTCCTCAACCGCGTCACGCTTTGGTTTTAGTGTCGCAAAGTAGTTTCGGAAAGAAAAGTTTTATTGGAGGGGATAATATTTTTTGTTTTACACACGTCTTTTTTTTTCACTGGACACGGGGTGGATGAGCACGGAATGTTGTCTGACGTTCTCTATTTTTGCCTCTAAATCAGGGTTTTTCAAACGGGGTGTGATAACTCTACGAGGGAGGGGAGGGGTGAGCACAATGGAGAGTCAAAAACAAAAGATTATTTAAAAAAATTATTAATTTACTGAAAGTAAACAAACTAAATACATCATCTCATAATAAAAAATAAAATACACATTTACACTGATATAATACGCTTATAAATGTATCAGTACTGCACAATGCATTTTATAATTAATTTAACAATACTAAGTTAAGAACAAGTTTAATAATTACCAGAGACCCATGGGCTTGTCATATATAAAATTATATACAAAAATTAACATTTATCTTGGTAATTAATCCCTTAACTGCCGATTAAAAGTTATGTGATTCGCTCGCCAAAGCCACAGTTTTTCACATAGGCAACCGTATGTGATGTATGGGGGGGGGGAAGGAAGAGAAAATTAATAAATAAGCACATTTTCTGAAATGAGTAAATCCTTGCCAATACTGTCAAGTTCCTTTTATTGCATTCCAAAGCCTTCGGAATAATTTTATGGATAGCGGTGCATAGAAAATATTGTACTCCGGAAATACGTATATATACATCCGGGGCAATCAAGACTTTGGCTGAGCGAGATATTTATCTACGCCGGTGGCGCTTAAGAGGCTAGATTCGTATTGTAGCTTTAGCGTCAAAGTACAGTATTATTGCATAAATACTTTGTTATTTTATGAAGGGGAGGGCGCGATGAAAATTGATTGAATATTGGGTCGCAAATATTGAAAATTTAAGAAGCACTACAGTAAATTCAACATGGTAGGAAATATTTGGAGTGTTTAGCCCTGCCGGGCTCTAATCTCAAATAAAGTAACTGTGATAGCTTTGCAAATGACCAACAGTTAAAAATTGATTTAGGAATTTATGATACAGTAATTGAACTTGAGAAATAAATGTAATTTGAAAATTTAAAAATATCTGAAGCAAAGAAAATTTTTAAAAAGGATTGTTGAGACTTGATAAGGACGGTAAATGGTTTGAAATAGTTTTTACGTGGTCCGCCATCAGTAGCTCTCGGGGTTTCAGCGTGGGATATTTCCTAAACAACCAATTAAAAACAATCAGTCTGAGATAGCTGAGGTGTGAAACATTTCATAATATTAATGGTTAAGAATTATAATACTATACGTTACATATTTGATACGCCTATTAAATCCTGTTTATAAAATCCTATTTAAAAATCCTGTTTATTAACTAGTTTTTTTTTAATTCAAAATTTTGAATCTCAATTATTTCATTGCATCATTAATCTCAATTACTTTCATTATGTATATTATGCATTTTTCTCGATTTCATTTATCTTTATTCTCTCTCATTATCTATTTTTTGACTACATTTTTATATTACTTGACTTCAGTTATCTTTAACACCTTTAATGATAGTCTTTCATTGTCTATAGTTTCAATTTATATACAGAGGAGGGACCCAAAAATAACAGGAATCGGACTGTGGCATGCGCATAGTTTGTAGTTATGAGTTGTGATGTTAGTTGGGGGTCTCTCGCTACCATTAGTGAGCTGACGTCAGTCTTGGTCAAGTGATTTTGTGACGGATCTATACGGTTTTTCTCTAACTTCTTCTTTTTTACCTTTTAAATCAAATTATTTATTTCAACCAACCTTCATCGAGAGCCAAGCGTAATTTATGTAAATAAGGAATATTGTATAAATTCGGTTTTCGTGAGTTGAAAGGAGCTAAGTAAGAGGAAGTGAGAAGTCAAGTGAATTAAAGATCGAGAAGTCGACACGTAGTTGTTGACAAGTGAAGCGAGCCCGATACGTGTTGATGTACGCGAAGAGAATCGGATTTAAAATGGTAAAACTCATTATTATGGAGCGTGGAGTCTTCACCAATTCATCCAGCCAAATTAAGTGCCTGAAGTTCATCACGAAGGAACCGCAGCAGTAAAATATAAGGTCAGTGACTTTGATTAAGAAAATCAGATTATTGTGTGGCATAGTTTTAATTGTGCTCGTTTAAGCTGTCCTAGATTCAGTTGAAATTTTGTATTATTATCCGCTTGTATTGATATCTCACCTCCTGCACTCCACTCCCGTTTATTTATCTTAATTAGAATTGTGTTGTTTCTATTCATAATATATTGAAAATAATCAATAAATCAGTTTGAATTAGAATCATGTCGTTCGATCAATTAGTTCCTCCAATACATCCAGCCGGGTTTTCAGATAGACAGGAAGGTATTTGTGTAAGGGGTGGCTACAGGTCACCACAATCTGCTTAACTAGTGTTCTGTTGTGTGCGTTCCTGTTTCAACCCTTTGGCGATTCGGGGGACGACTGACAACAATGAACAAAGCTTGTGTGTAAAAACGGGGAAACAATACTACGACGGAGCCAAATTGGGTGGATGAGACATAAACGCAATGTTTCGTTAAAAACTGTCGAACCATCAAAGGTGTGTGGGTTCGAACATTGTCGTAAACGTGCAACATGATACATTTGTTTCCTCAGAAATTTGATCAATATTCTTTCAACGCTTTTCATCAATTGCACATTTGATTTTGGCAACGTTTTCCTCATTAATTCTTGTCAAAGGATGCCCTGGGTGTAGCACGTCTTCTCGATTGACATCATGCCAGATTTGAATTGAAATTATTTGTAGATCTATAATTATTCCAAAGCCTCGCTATTAAAGGTTTGTCAAAGCAATTCAACGGTCTCGACTGCGGTTTTCCCAACTGAAAGCAATATTTCACAAACAGTCTTTGCTCTTTGTGGTTGGTCAAAGGGTTGAAAGGGGAACATCAAACAAAGGGTTAAAAAAGGAACGCGTACAATAGAGCACCACAAGCAATCCACTAAACTCAGACTGACGCCAGTTTACTAACGGTCACGAAAGACCCCAGCTAACGCCACCTAACAACTCAACTCATAACTACAAAGCACGCGCGCGCAACAGCTTGATTCCACTTATTTTTGAAGGCCTTCTCCCCTCTTACTCAATATTTTTTAATAATTCCATTCAATATCTTTTATTGTAGGGAAGGGATTGATGATTCGATTCAAAGTCACTCGTCAACGATAAGTCAGCTTAATAACTTACTAAATGTCTCAAAAATGACCGAATTTGAAATATCAATTAAAAACCGGAAGGGGGTGATAGAATTGTACGATTTGCTGTATTCTTCTTTGGTAACCAGGGAATTTTTCACAAAGTTTCATTATAAGTCACAAAATTTATCAACAGATGGCACACCTGAATGGGAGAAACTATAAAACAGTGTTTCAAACTAGCCACTTGCTATGAGAATAATTTTCTTCACCCACTGTCGACCAATCATCTCTCTCACAAGCAGAAACTCAAAATTTTTTATGCACAAGAGAGAACATTTCAGACACGCCCTCCAGACCTCATCGCTTCAGCCAATAGCTATAAAGTCACTCACAGCGCGACAAAATTAACCTTCGTTGCAGCAAAAACAAAAATCCTAAAATCTACTATTATATTTCCTTATTTATTATATTCCATGGTCAGGTAGACTATTATAATTCCAATGTATCTTCATTCTCAGTTCAATAATTCAGCTTATCTTTTGGCATTTTGTTTATTTTGCAAACAACACGGAAGACAAGTACACAACACAAAGAACATTACATGATTCTGACTGTACAAGTCAAACGATTATACATCTCTGCTGACTTTCAGCGCCATCTATATAATTAATATTTAATTTACAACAGATACTTATTTCAAGACATGAAATGCTGTTAAGAAGAGATAATTTCTTTTTTTACAAAAAATTTTTTTCATTTCTTTTAAATTCTTCTTTTACAATAATAAATGATGGTTATTGTAAATAGCCAAGATTATTATAAAAGCCAAATTATGTTATGTGTATGGGTAACATTACTGCAAGAGTCCTTCTAAAAACTGCTTTAAACAGATAAAGTGTATCAATGAGAAAATATCAAAGTAAAAATATCTGTATTAAAATACTGTTTATACGAAACAAAAGTCTTTTTCCTTAATGCAAAAGAATATTTTTTTAAAATTCAAAATATCTTTACTTAAATTACAAGTATTTCCGCTTTTTTTCAATAAACTGGAAGCATTCCCCCTTATCTTTCCATTACGCATGGGGTAATTTTCAAAACATTTAATTAAAAATTCCTCAATGGGAAAAAAATAACATCAGAGCCTATAAAATGGCCTATAAAATACATAAAAATGTTCTGACATTTTGAAATTCGTCTTTACCAAAAAACAGATGTTTTTCTCCTATTTTCCAAAATTGTGTTATTTTTAACCGAAGTGTTTTCCAATGCAAAACTTTATAAATGGAACACAACGTCCATTTTAGATAATTTGGTCCTTTGAGAGAATATGACAGGTGTTCAACGTCGATAATCACGCGAACAGGTTGTCTTGAGGACATGTACCGGAAATAAATCATCAAGTCCCATCTTTCTAATTAATCAAAAGCACGGGGATTCTTTGGAGAAATTACAGAAGATTGTTCCAAAGGTATGAATCGATCGAATTATTTTTGCTTTTGCTAAAGTCACTGAAAGGTTTTAAAGAACTAGTAGGTTTAGTGATTATTCTTATAAATGCTTCCTTTCCAAAGTACTAGTTTTAAAAACTGAAGTTAGTCTAATCAGTATAGAATTTGTGCGAAATTATGAAAATCGATTGATAAGTTAGAACGTACTAAATGATATTTACAGCGTTTGGTGAAATCCTATTTTAGCTCCCATCTTTGCAGAATTTTTGCTAAAGATGTGAGCAACTGCACGCATTTCATTTCCTGTATTGGCGATTCTGTATTCCCAAATTTGAAAATGATGGTGTGAACTAAAATAGGATTCAATTTGCGTGCTTTAATTCAAGTTAACCTCTCCAAGGATTCAAATATCAGACAGGTTGCGACAACTTTTTTTTTTAAATGGAGATATGGGGATTTTTTTATTTTTAGATTTGTTTAGTTCATTTAAAGAAAAATATTCTAAAATTAAGAAGAGAAAAATAAATTATGACTAAAATGGGGGAAAATGGGAAAAAATTGACAAAAAATTACACAAACGCGGTCCATTCTGTACCAAAAGTTTATAAACATATTTTCAATTTTTCATTTTGATGTGTTGCTATGTTATTCATTTTTGAAGTGACCTTCAGGATAAGAGATATTTTAAATTTTGCAAAAACTACAGCACTTTATCTTTATTACATGAAATTGCTTTAAAAAAACAGTTGCTTTATTCACATAAGGGGCTATAAATTTTGTAATAAAACAGTGATGGATAAATGTAAAGATTAAAACATTTCTACTATTATACAGAACACACACAAAAATTTTCACAGTTAATTATTTTCAAAACTTTTTTAGCAGTCGCTGACCCAGTTTGAGTATTTTAAAAAAAAAACACATTTCGAGTAAAACGCTTTTTGAAATGACACCTTGCTTAATGTAATGGCATTTGCTTTTACTAAAACACCTTTAGTTTTTGTTCTAGTGAACGGAAAATAAAAAAAAACTTGGTATTTTTATAAAGCTAATATGATGGCCTATAAAATACAATCATATCATAAAACAAAGTTGTCAATTTTTGGCAAAATTCACAATTTTAAGGTTAGTCGGATACTTAAAAAAAAGTAACAGAGGCATTTTTATTTCGTGCTCCTTGATGGCGTATATCATACGCAGCTCATTTCTGAGAATTCTTTTACATTCCATTTCATTGTTTTGCAGGCCCACGAATGGTGCACTCATCCCTTATGCTTTCAGGAAATACTGCATTCTTTGATTTGTGTCATATTTATTACCAAGAACATCGCTAATAATATCTACGAATTTAACATTTTTGAAGTGAAAACTTCTTTAGCGGCGTTGGGCACTTTTGGGTAGGGGAAAATCTTATGGGCTCGCGTCACCGACATGCTCATGACTGGCGCACGCGCAGTGTACTGTTCGCCTTAGACACTTTTTGGATGGCACACCGAGATGCTTATAGCAGTATATCTGTAGCTATACAGCTGACGTATAGTGCTGTGTATATATTATAAGTGAAATTCAATGGATTTAGTGAAAAGTTCAATGTGTATATACTGTGTATTGCTCGTTGCGATTCCGAGAATGGGCAATACATATTAATGGTTACCGTTTATATTTCACCTGGAAAATCTATGAGACAGATACAACAATTTTTGTTCAAAAATTTGATGATTTATACAAAAGAATGTTCTGAAATACTCGAAAAAAGATTTGGTGAAAAATATGATAATGTCCTGATGATTTTAAGTGGAGACTTCAATGTTAATTTTGCAGATGATAAAAATCTACCACTAATTGATTTTCTAAATGAAACACTTAATTTAAATATGCCCAATGATCAATAACTCAGTACTACAAAATATAAAAGGACGAGCGATGCGGTTTTTACGCGATACTTAAGATATATTTGTGAATCAAACATTTTCCTTTCTTACTTTAGTTACCATTGTATCTTTTTTAGAACAAAATGAAATAATTGAAAGAACAAAAAGTCTAAGTATTGTTGAAATTAATGATGACAATGATGCAAACAATTAAAATGCTAAAAATCAAGTACATTGAAATTTAAGTAAATACAAATACTATCCATAAATAATATGATTGTATATTAATTGTTTTTTCAATTGAATTGTATTTATATTTTGTCATGATCTTGTACAGCCCGTAATATATTTGAATAATAAAAAACCATATAAACATGCATATAATTGTTGCTTGGAGTGTCAATAGATATGAAAATCGGATTGATGTTGATAATTTTAATTCGAACATTATGAAATTTCAAATTTTATTACTAGAAGTTCTAAGTTTTCACTTCTATCGGCAGTCTCTATACCTGCCAATTTTTTTTTTATCAAAAAATTTTTGCATCTATATTTCATATATTTTGC
Source organism: Trichonephila clavata (assembly GCA_019973975.1). Lineage (NCBI taxonomy): Eukaryota > Metazoa > Arthropoda > Arachnida > Araneae > Nephilidae > Trichonephila > Trichonephila clavata. Next base: position 102,205 of record BMAO01024045.1, read on the forward strand.
ATTGCATAATGTTTGAGTTATTACTATCTTTTCAAAAGTTCCAGAACAACTTTGCGTCAAAATCCAAAGTTCCTGATAACAATCTATCAAAATTCATCTCGTGATCGAATGATATCCCAGTTTACCAAGTATGAGGTACACCCTCCAAGTATGAGGTACACCCTCCAAGTATGAGGTACACCCTCCAAGTATGAGGTACACCCTCCAAGTATGGGTACCCCTCCAAGTATGGGTACCCCCTCCAAGTATGAGGTACCCCCTCCAAGTATGAGGCACCCCCTCCAAAGATAACTAATACCAATAACCAATCAGCGCGAAAATCTTTTATATTACAGGATTATTATAAGACGGATTGAACTGTTAAGGACGTGGAAATGGTCTTATGTCGAGTAACAAGGCATCACTTGGGCTACAATGGTTGTTGCACGACCTAAATGAAGTTTCTAAAAGGTCCACATTGATGTAAGACAATTATACACAATTGAACATCTCAAAAGTTTTACTGCATTATGTGATTGTTTGCGTCATGTAAAGTAATTTGCAACATGACAAAGTCAAATCCCACACAGTTCATATACATATGGATAGCTTTGAACTGTTCAAATTCATTCATAGCCAACCAGGTCATCATACCTTTTAGAAATTGAACATGGAACAGTGAAGCTAGGGGTGGAGACCGATATTATGTTTAAAGAGGAAAAAGTTTGTAGATTTGGCATTCCATGGAAAAACTACGGTTTCTCAAAGCTTTTTGCGAAGTGTTTTAAGGTTTGGGGGGGGAAATGTGATTCAATTTATTTTTGCATAATTTTTTGTACAAAATTTCATTCAAATCCATATAAAAAGTCATGTGTAGTGATGTTTTTGAATTAAAATTGAGAAAACTACCAAAAAAAACTTTATTGATGTCTCAGGATATTTTACAAGATTTTTTTATTGACAACTTAAAAGCCTGTTTTCAATGTTTTAATTTATAATTAGATCTTCTCATAAAGTAAGAATTAATTTTAAATGGGCATGCTTGATAAAATGGATAACGACTTCATTAACAATACCTATTTTTTATTTGAACTTTTATTATCACACTAAAAAAAATTCATTCAATCTTAAAATAAAAGAGAGAGGGAAATGGACAATATATGTTTGTGTCCCAAGAGAAAAACTTTCTGTTTTGCTATCTCACTGATTTAATTTTAACATCACACACAAATGATATACTTAAACAATCATTGGCACTCCATTGTATTCTGGAATTTGCATCACTGTATTATTTTAGTTAACTTACCGAAATATATGTTTGTAACTAAAAGAATAAGATCCTTTTTTCACGTATTTGTTTTTAGTTACTACAATTTCTAAATGAACCATATTTTGCTTACGTTTACCAAAAAATTTGCGCTAAGAGACTTTTAACTTTAAGAGTAAACTTTTATAGTATTTACGAATTATACTGTCGACCAGTTTCATCAAATCAAAAAACGTCACCAAAGGCCGCAATATGCAGCCAATACTGAGAATCTGTGCCCATGCATTCTCAGAAATAACTTTTTTTTGGTAATTTTCATTGCACTGGGTAGGCGATAAAGTCGCTAAAACTGATACAACCAACACCAAATGGAATATTACCAGTGATAACTTTTAACCACTACATTTTCAAGAAAATTTTGGGCATTTTCTTGTATAAGAATTGTCTTTTCCTTATACGTCGAAAATGTATGAAATAACAATGAAAATTTGGAATTTGGTAAAACAGAGAATCTGTTGTCGCCAATAAGTCGACTTGATGAGTTTTGAGCTGGCGAAACGGAAAAGTAACGTTTTTTATATAGTTTGTACCGCTCCCACGCAGGTTCAAACACAATTTTGACCACGCATCCTTGAAAATAACATTATCATTTGTATACAATATTTTCAAGCATGAATATTACATTTAAAATTACATTACTAAAAGAATATTATTCTTTTATTTTTCTGTGAAAAATTAAAATATTTTCTAGGGAAGAGAACACAGTTCCAAGTACCCGAAAGACTATTTGGCTTGGCAAAACAAAAAACATTGCGAGAGCCATTTAGATTTGTACTTGAAAGAATTTATATAATATAGTCTATGTACATGAAAAAGCTACATTTGTTGCGATTTTGGATGAAATTACGGCGTCTTGGTGCATTAATAATTTAGTTGGGTTGGGCATATACTGTCGACCAATCTCGCCAAATAAAATGACGTCGCAAATACAAACGACTTACGTAAGTGCAATCATCGAATTTATTGCTTTGTAACATGTGCAGGAACGGTTTTCCAGTATACTGCGAAATTTGGCGACATCTTTTCATTTGAAGAAATTAATTGGAGATATAAACTGCTGGCCACAGTAAATGCAACAACAAGAAAGACAAGAGATAGCACAACAAAATTTATTTTGTAGATAACATGTTGACCAAGTATCAAATGATTAAATTTATAGGCTTCTGTGAAGTGTGATTCCTACCAGAATCAGTAGCCAGAGTAGCCGCCATTGTTGGAGATCACCGCTGCCACACGCCTCGGCATCGATTCAAAGAGACTTTCGATGTGTTCTTGGGGTAGAGCAGACCAAGCAGCTTCCACTAGTTGCCAAAGTTAATCTGGTGTGGCAGCTGGGTGTGTAATCTGGGTAAATCGTTGAGCAACCATGGACCACATGTTTTCTATCGGCGAAAGATCCGGAGAGCGAGCCGGCCAGGGAAGCAATTAGATCTGGTGATTAACGAAGAAACTTTGGACAATGAGTGCCACGTGTGGTCACGCATTATCCTGTTGAAATATGGCTGTGGCCAAGCCCTGAAAGTAAGGAAGGACAACTGGCTCCAATACCTCTCAGATATAGCGCTGGCTGTTTAAAGTACCGGCAATGCGTACTAGAGGGGTGCGAGAGTGATATCCAATACCACCCCATACCATAATACCCGGTGAAGGACCAGTGTGGCGGTGCATAACGCAGCTGTTCAGCATCCTCTCTCCACGGTGTCTCCAGACTCGAATCCGACCCTTGTGGTGTTGCAGACAGATGCGTGACTCGTCAGTAAAGACAACTTCATTCCATTCTGCCGCCCACATTCTTCTTTCATCGCACCATTGGTGGTGGAGACGTCTGTGGTTCTGTGTCAAGGGTAGACCAAGCAATGGACGTCTTGCGGACAAACCACTCTACTGTAAATGGCTTCGAATGGTACGCGCAGACACTGAATGATGCGTTACAGACTCAATGGTTCGTGATGGGACTGAGCAATCTGTCACTGCCATGCGCACAATTTGCCTGTCCTCACGTGAAGTGGTGCACTGAGGTGGATGCGATCGACCCCGGTGGTCCTTCGTACCCTCCTGCATCCAACGGTCACATATCCGAATTACAGTTGTTTCGTTTCGTCCAACACTACTACCGATTTCCCTGAAAGATAATCCGCAATCTCGGTAGGCTACTATCCTTCCTCTGTCGAACTTGGATACTTGATCAAAAGCAGATCGCTGTTTTCTACGAGACATAACTGATCGTTTTTTGAAAAAACCACAAGAAAAACACAATTGCCGAACTTAAAATCTTCGAAATCTCCAAGCCTTAAACAGCGCTTTGAGGTGGCGCCACAGGCGTGCGTGATGTGTGTCTGCGTTGAAATTCTAATCATCTGCATATCTCACCTCCACTAATGCATGTTGTAAATTTCATGTTATTTGCGTGCTTCCTTCAGGGTGTTGCATTTACGATGGCCACAGTGTATGTACATACTTGTAATAGGCTAAATTCATGACATCATAGTCACATGATGACAACCACGCGTTTCTAACCAATCAGTACAAAAATTAATGCGACGTAATAGTTATGCGATGAAAGCAATCACGTGTTTCCAGCTAATCAGTTCATGCACTTCGTTGTTGCCAACTTTTGCTCTTTGCAGAAACTTTCACTTAAAATGCACATGGGTACACAAAATGCATTTTATTCAAAAAGGTGTGCAAAATTAACATTTTTTCCCCAACTTTTAAATGTTTTTTTGAAGATTTTTTTTAACGTTTGAACGTCTTTATCCAGTTATGAAACTTGAAATATTATCAAAGTTTTGCAAATAGAACAACAAGTACAATTAGTTTAATGGTTGTTTTGAATTAAATCTTTCTTAATCTTTATCATGTGGCCATCGTGAGTCCATTGGCAGTAAATGATTCGTTTATTTTTAAACACTCTATTTGATTCTTAAAATTTTTGCCAGGTTGTTGGTCGACGTTTTAATGCAGAAGGAACATGCGCAGTAATTTGTTTTCGCTCATGGGTAAGAACAGTAATACCATTTGGATACGTTTTTTTCACTTGGGGAAACGGGTCGATTGTATAAAACGAAATTATGTTTTTTATTTATAAAATTCGATAAGAGTTCGTAACGTGTGTTAAATTATCAGCAATACCAAAAAGCTAATTTCCATATAAAGAATGTTGAGTGCCGGTTCCTGTATCTTTGTGACTTGACTATGACTGAATTATAAAGAGCTTACAAGGGTTGTTATCAATAAACTCAATTGTTGTTTCTAGTCTTACATTAAGGAACAATGAAACAGATTATAAGTAGGTAGTAAAGCATCACATGCCTTTTCAAAATTTGCTTAGAATTTTTTTTTAGTGAAGATTATTAAATCGCTGTGTTGTGCGCTACTTTGTACTTACCCCATCATTTCTCAAACTGTGGGACGCGACCCTCTAGGGGGCGCGTGTTAACCCTAAGTGGGGGGTGGGGGTGCGAACATATTGAAATGTCGAAAACAAACGACTATTAAAAAAATAATTCACTGAAAGGAAACCGAAAAAATAAATTCTGACAATAAAAAATAAAATAAACATTTACACTAGTACAAAACACTAAATAAAGTATCAGTACTGTACAATGTATTTGATAATTATTTTAACAATACTAAGTTAAGAACAAGTTTAATAATTATCAGCCACTCCATGGGCTTGTCATGTATAATATCATAAAATTTAATACTTATATTGTTAATTTGTACGGTTTATAATTAAAGTCGTATTGTAGCTTTACATCAAAGTATATTATTGAATTCAATACATTATTATTGCATGGAGTGAGGTGTGGGGCGCGACGAAAATTATGAATGAAATTTGGGTCACAAATATTGAAAGTTTGAGAAGCACTGACTTACCCGTAGTAAATGTTTGCAGAGAGTGGGGGCCAGACTACCAATCGCATTCTAAGGATTATAAACAGCAGTCGACACGTAGGTCTCATCAGCCTTAAAAACACATTCAGCATTTTAAATGTCTTGCGACTAACTTCAGTGTGAAGGAACAAGACACAAAAAGCTACCAAAATTAAAACAAATTATTCCATCATTCTAATGAATTCTAATCAAGACATACCTCTCGGTTGCCAAATACAGTGAAAACTGAAGGGACTGAAACATTTTTTCCTGCTAAAAGAATTTCGTGTTAAAAGGTATTGCAAAAAAAAACATATATTCAGCAAAATTAAGTTAAGTAATTTGCTAAAATGTGTATGTATGCAAGTATTTAATAAAAATCAATGAAGCAAAACATTCACAAGAGCTTAATTGAAATTTAATACAAATTTTTAAGTTTTTTTGAAAAACGAAAAATAAAACTGAGTTTGCGAAAATTAAGCTGATATTTTTCTTTGCGTCGTTCTTTTTAGCATCAATTTGTCAATAAGTAGTTCGATGTCGCGCATTTTTTATTAATTTCACCAGTGGAATGTGCGCCTAATATCTGCCCATTTTTTTTATGGTTCTCATTGAAACACATGCATGACGTGGAAACAGGAGTTACATTATTCATTTCATTTTCTTCATCAGAATCTACATGAATAATATTTTTTGAGCTTTGAACCAACTCCAAAATTTCTTTGCCCGCCATACAATTGGAGCTGTACATACATTATCATGATCTACTGCAACGATTTCTTTCGACGATGCTGTAGAATAATTAAGAAACTTTCTCAAACGCTTGTCTGGTGTTTCCCGTATTTTATTTATTCCTAGCAGGGAAATTTTTTCTTGTTAAATGGCTTTCGTTTCGTGTTACGAGGAAAAATGCATGAAAATACATTGCAGTTTGTCAGGACCGTTGAATTATTTCGTGTTAACCGATATCCCTTAAGCGTTTTCGCATTAAACGTATTCAACTTTATTATCCCACGCGTTGACTATTACATAGTTTTTATAAATTAAGCCTACAGAAGCAGTTTTGGCTGTACCTACTGAGAAATCCACAACAAGCAAAGACGTAGTACGAGTATTCGTCGACCACGTCCTGCGAAGCTCTTGAGAGGCACATCTCAAGGTTGAATTTTTATACAGTACGGTTGCTATGTCAACAAAAACCTTATAGAGTAATTTCGAAACATTAATTTTTTACTTATATTAAATTATTTTAAAAAACTCGATTCTAACCAGTATCAAATTCGTGAACAATTCGTTTTGGAATTTTTTTATGAAGAGAAGACTTATTAAAAATAAGATAAGATACTGTTATATTGTACATCACAAAGCTTCTTATTTCAATTAATATTGCCATTCCTATTATGGACATTTTAAATTTCTCATTTATTTTGAACCTAAGAAAATAACGCTAAACGTAACTAGGCAATACTTTAATGAATGAAATAAATTTTTCAGTTAGAAGAAGAATATTTCAACAGAAGGTTTCTTGACTCAATTTGTGAATATATTTTTCTCGGTTTGCTTGCAGTTTTAATATTGAAAGTAGAAAGGTTTTTGTAAGTATTATATATAACTATTAAGTGGTAAAAAGTTGACCAAAAAACGAAATAGGTTTTTTTAAATAAAGTCCCTTTATTGATTAAATTTATAATTAAATTGTTCTAAGACTCTTAACGGTATTGTAAGGCGATTTAAAAGAAATACCTTTAGATTATGGAGATTTTATGCTGATTTTAATAGGTTTAGAATTAATGGTGTGAATAAGAGAAAGATTTACCAGCGAAAATGAAAATATTAATCCGTCGGAAAAATTTATAACTATTTTTACTGACTTATTTTAAAGAGAGAGATTCAAGGGTCCTGCAGGAATGTCTTTTTCTTCCTATTTAATTACTATAGAGAAACAAAAAAAAAACTTTTAATTTTTCAATTATGTTTTTTTTTTCAGTTATTTTCATTTTACCTTAAGTGAGAAGATTTCTACAGATTACCTAGACATTTCACAGAATAACACATTTTATTTTATTTAATATCCATTAAAACTCTACAGAATTTCGGTATTTCCAATACACTTCAATTTTTACAAGTCGTTTGTAGGCATTTCGAGTAAAAATTCACACCACGCAAATTTAAACATCATTAAAAGATAAAGAACAAAATGTGTGCAGACAAAAGTAATAATTTTAAGTACATAATTTGCTGTCATTTATCACTGTTCTATCAACACACGTGCTTTATTTGAAGTAACTGTGTTTCGAATTTCTCATTTTGAAAAGAGTGCTAAAGAAGACCCGCCGTGTAGCGGATCAATACACGTTAAATCTGTCGAGAGCTCAAACGTTTTTCCGTTGGTGTGGTAGTTAGGAGAAAGTGGTGCCATCTCAGGTGTCATTCTCATCACTTTTTCATGCCTCTAAATTTGTTTCATATGTTAAAATCAATTTAGTTCTACATTCAATTTGTTACTTTAAATATTTAAATAAAATTTACAGTTTTAATCATTATACTACAATTATAGGGGGAAAACTATTTTCGTTTCTTTTAAATTTTCACATAATTGACAATAATATTTTTAAAAAAATCTCCGATTTCGTATTACTATAAATTAAATATTTTGAAAAGCACCAAAAATTTGAAAATGCAAACTTTTCTTTGAACACGAAATAGCACTGGGAAAAAAAGACCCAGAAACATTAAAATTACAAACATTATTTTTTCGTGCAAAAAAAAAAAATCAAATGTTGCATCCTTTTTTTTTTAAACCATTTTTTTTATCTTCGAGTGCCTCCAATGCAAAAATATTTCTTGCACGTATTTTATAATGATGTAATTCATTTTTGTGTTTTCATTACTTGCACTCTAAATGACCTATAAAAACAAACTGTTGTTGATATTCTGATAACGATAAACAGTCATTTGTTTCTGAAAACACCCATAAAAACAAACGATAGCTGTACTTTATCAGCGTAATAAAAACCAAGTAACTGTTCGGTTATTATACTTTTATCTTTTTAGGTGTAATTTGAAAATTTTCATTAAATTATGCTGATAGTCAATTTAAATAAATACCTAAGTCTTTTGAAGTTGCACTCTAAAAAAGTTAAGGACTTTAAATTTCTTTTATTGCTTTTTTATATAAAGGAAATTAATTTTCATCAACCCAAAATTATGTTTCAACATAATAAGAAATAATAAAACTAGAGACGTTTTGTTGATATAAATATTTTATTTCGAATTTTTTGAGATAACTTTTCCCCGAAATTTGTTCTAAATTAAGAGATAACTATTATTCAGAATCAACAAATGTTCAATGAAGATTTAATAAATATACACTCAAGAGCCAAAACATTATGACCATCTGTCAATAACGAGTTGGCCCACATTTGGCGCGCAACACAGCTTCAACCCGTTTTGGCATGGATGCCACAAGTCCTTAGTAGATGGCCGGAGACAGATTGTACCAGATGTTTAATCAACGGTCACGCAAATCCGAGATATTGCGAATTGGTGGTCATTGAACTCTGAGCTGCAGGTCCATGACATCCCAAATGTGTTCTATCGGATTGAGATCTAGTGCGTAAGGCAGCCAGAACATTGACTGGAATTCAGCCTCATGTTCCTGGAACCACTCCAACACAATTTTAGCCTTGTGACATAGGGCGTTGTCCTGTTGGAACATTCCATTTCCAGCTGGAAGAACAGGCCATGTAAGGGTGCAGCTGGTTCGCAATGATGTTCAGATACCCTGTACCATTCATGGTCTGCTCTACCACAACCACGGGTCCCAGAAGTGCCCAAGAGAACGTCCCTCAAAGCATAATACCGCCACCACCGGCCTGTGTATGGCCTACTGTACATTGAGGGAGCAACCGTTTGCCTGGAAGACGGCGTATCCTGACCTGGCCATCGGAGTGATGAATGACCAAACCGTGATTCATCTGACCAGGCAACTCTCTCCCACTGATCCATGGACCAGTGGCGATGTTCCCGGGCCCAGCGCAGGCGCAGTTGGTGATAACACTTGGTCAGAAAAGGCACACGAGCGGGATGTTTGCTGCGTAGCCCCATATCCAACAATGTCCGCTGAACAGTGTGCTCCGATACTATTCTACTTGGCCCTGCATTGTATTGGGCTGTCAGCTGAGCCACTGTCTGGCGCCGGTTTTGCTTCTCTATGCGAGACAGTCTCCGACGACCTATTTCTTTGTTAGCGTGTGGACGTCTAACACCATGTCGTCTACTGTTGGTTTCACCGTCATTCATCCACTTTGCATAAATACTAACAACTGTAGATCGCGAACAACCCACGAGTCGTGCAGTTGCGGAAATACTTGTTTCGAGCCTTCGAGCCATTACAATCTGCCCTCTATCAAAGTCGCTTAGATCCGCAGCCTTTCCCATCACACACAGAAGTAAGTGAAAGAATGATTCTTCAGACTCTCCAGCAGCAGTTAAATACCACTTCCACCTGATCACGTGCCTTCCACGTCATCCAGGCGAGTAGTTCATTTCTAAATGTAAGGGTGCTCATAATGTTTTGGCTCTTGAGTGTGTGTATATATATAGGGAGAATATGAACTAATAGTTGAGGAAATGAAAAATTACAGTAAAATTAATCACAAAATGAGGAGTTACGAATAGCTTTTATTTCCTTATATTTTAGATATAGTCGCTAAAAGTATCCATTTGACTAGATATGTGCCCTGTAACTGAACAGTATACTAAAGCGTACAGTAAAAAATGCATTCTTTACTCTAATAGAGGCTTTTAAAGAGAAATTGAAAGATTCGAAAACAAAATATCTGTATAGTGAAGATAAATCATGTGACCCCCATACATCATCCGACGTATTGTTTCAACCCTTACATATGTTTTACTAATCAAAAACGAGATATTTAACACATTTTTCTATAAAATGTATCCATTTCTCAAAAATGATGGTGTGAAGAAAAACATGTCGATTAGGGTCAAGTTTCTCCAGAGAATTTTTTAACCCACTTTTTCCAAATTACAGTGTTGAGATTCGCCAGATGTTCCAAGACCGCCTGTTCTATGAATTGTATACACCCCCACCTTTTCTTCTACTCTTTTTCTTTGTCTCTTTCCCTTTTTTTCCCTAACATCTGCGTTGAAAAAGTGAACAAAACAAAGCTGTCAGGAGAGAATATCGTTACCTCTGGCATCGTTATCGAGAAATGAAAATGGAATTTTTTCCCCCTTCAGTTCTTCGTTTTAGTGATGACACAACAAAAAAGATTCTTTTGCTCTCGGATCATTATCTCAATTGTGAAAAGTTCTTGGAGAATATAATTTACTTTTTTGTGGTATCCTTTTTAATTTGGAATCATTTGAATAGTTTTTCTTCCCTCACTTAAAAAAAAAATGTGAACTACCTTTGTATATTTGAATCTCGATCTATATTTGAATAATTTCGTCTAACAAATGTAGAAAAATAAATTTTTCGGATCATTTTTCGTTCTTCATTACTTTAAAATTGCATTTAGTAATTTATAGTATTTTTTCATAGATTTTTTTTCTTTAGAAATTTTCAAAGCTATTTTTGAGTCCGTGGGTAGCTTAGTGGTCAAGGTAACGGACTCGTGGCTAGTGTGTCATGAGTTCGAGCCCAGTTCCACTGAAGAACTACCGTGTAGGGGAGGGATGCACGTTAAATCTTTTCAGAATTCAAACGTCATCCAGCTCGTGTAGTTTGGTAGTTAGGAGAGGAGGTGGCCAGCTCAGATGTCATCCTCGTCACTTTACCAAGGTTCAAACTTACAAGGTCCGTCGCCAACCGTGTAGCTGAACAGTGCGACGTTAATATTCACTCACCCACACTTAAAGCTATTTTTAGTTTAAATAATTTTTATTTACAACATTACACGGAAAACGTATATCACATTTGGTAATATTTAGTACATATGGAATAATACTAAATTAATATTAACACATTATTTTTTTACATCTGTCGTGAATGCTGACGAATTGTAAATGTCATTAATACTTAAGGCTTCATTAATATTGTTATGAATTTTGTATAATTATCGCTTAATTTCATCTTAAAATAGTATAAATCTTTTGTATCTGGATATTTAAAAGTTAATGTTACTTTTTATTGTATTTATTTTATAAAGAAAATTGTAATATTCATAAGTAACGCCGTACCCTACATTGTAATAGGCGTTTCAATGGAAACTTTGCGAATTATTGACGATCCAGCTAAATTGGCATCATTTTTAGCGATCCAGTTGAGTAACTTGCTGACCCTGTTTGGTGACTTGGCAACCACATGGATGCTTTTGGAAATATATTGGAGAAATCTGTAATATTACGATCTATGACATAAGGAAGGCATTGGAAGGTAGCCGCGCAGAGTATAAATAGCAGCCGCTCGCCGAAACGGTCAGTTTTGCTTGCTCTTAAAATGTTTTTTTTGCGTACTGGTATTTTTCGACACTGATAGTTGTATTTGAGCACTATAGTATGGGTGAAAACCTTCTGGAATTTACTGTGGGAATTTCGCTGTAATATCTTGTATTTTTAGGATTGTTTATTGTAGCGATATCTTCATAAGCCAGTAAAGGCCTTGGGACCTAGGTGATCACTTTTGTCTAGTAGTTATGTTATGCAGATTCAAAACCAACGTCACGGGTTCTGTTCTCTGATATCCCCCCCCACACATAGGTGACCTTGGTAGAATTAAGGGAAAAAACGCAACCTTACGATCTGTATTGGCGCCATCTACCCCCTACAAGAGCAACCAATGTCGTCAGACCCACTTGATGCAACATTTTCAATTAACAGCAACAGTTATCACACGCTTGCCATAACAAATTTGTCATTCGTTCGTCTATCCACTTACTCGTTGGTGGGGGAGTACTGCAGCGGTATCTTCATGAATCCGGACAGGGGTGATCACTTTCATCTTGTGTTTATATTACGCAACTACGGATCCTTAGAGCGCGGATTTCCTGCGCACTCATTTCGATTTTTTCCTAAAAATTTGAACACCGTCAGTGCTAAGCATGGTGAAATATTCCGCCAGGACATTTCTACAATAGAGCCATAATATCAAGGCAAGGGAAGTCCACGTATTGCTGGACGTTAAGACGAGACGTCTCTGAAGCAAGTAGTTGAAGGATATCATTAGACACGTGTATATATGGTTTCTAATGCCACTTGATCGAGGCCCACGAGAGAAATTCATCGTGCCAAAGGGCTAGTTTTCCGTCTGTCGTTAGCCGCAGATATGAGCACTATACAGGTGACAGCACGATTTCGCTTGGTTCCACCTCAGTTTTGAGGGAGAACACCGTGGGAGGAAAGGGGAGCCTTCCACCTCTCTTCCCCTTCCAACCTCACGCGAGAACTTGCAGATCGAAGGCTATTTAGAGTGCCTCCATGCCGCAAAAGAGTACTATGCATTTGCAAACATCCATGCCTTTTCCGGGATTCGAACCCACCCCCTAGGACTACGTTTCTCAAACTGAAGGGTGCGCTCCCTATCAAAAAGACGAAAATAAAGGATTTTAAAAAGATATTAATTTACTGAAAGGAAGGGGGAAAAAACTCGTGCTGACGTAATAAAAAATAAAATACATATTTACACTGATATAATATACTTATAAGTGTATCGGAACTGCACACAATTTACTTCACCATTAGTTCATCAATACTAAGTTAAGAAGTTTAATACTTATTAGTGGCCCCATGGGCTTGTCATTTACAAAATAATATAAAAATTTGTATTCTTTTCTGATAATTTGTACGGTTTAAAAAAAAGTCGTATGGCAGCTTAGCATTAAAGTACATTATTATTGTATTCAATGCATTGTTATTGTTTGGAGGGGGGCGCGATGAAAATTACGATTGAAAATTGGGTCGCTAATATTGAAAGTTTGAGAAGCCCTGTCATAATTTTGACTTATATTGCTAATAGTCACTCAAAATTTTATTGAAGTATTGGGTAAGAAATATTTAAAGTCACCCTACGGCATTGCAGTCAGCGTCACTAACTACTATACCGGACGAGCGGCTGTCGTATATATGTAACACTACAATAGTATATGTATGCAATAGCTTAGTTTATAAAAACTGTATTTTTGTGTAAAAAAATTATTTTAAAACCCTTATTATACAATCAAATGATTTGTATTGCGAAAATTTTTAATACTAGTTCTCTCATTCTCTAAACCTTGTTCTAAGAATGATTAGTTAACAGTTTTCTTGTTTCATACACAAAAGATACATATAGCCAAATGACTCTTTCGAAGCTTGTCGGTTTTAACTTTGTGAAAGTCTAAACTATACTTAAAGGAGTTCAATAAAACTGAATTTAAAATTTCTAACGTTCGGACTATATGAAGCTTTTAGTATGGTGACGCTTTTCTCAGAAATGTACTACATTAAACAAGCTGTTTTTGTGCCGTCCTTTTTTATGCGACTTTTATTTTTGTGCGATTTTTTTGTACGACAATGAACTTTAACGGCGTTAGTGTCCCTGTAATGTTTTCTATCATGCACATATACACGCTTCAAGACGCTCTGCTAATTTATTAAAGTCTCTCGACAATGCTAGCAACACGCGCTTGATTGAAGACGAAACTGTCAATGACAGTGATATTTTCAATAACTTGATAGATTATGATGATGGACAAGAAGAACTAGATTCTTTGAGAGTGGATAAAATATGTGCAGTGTTCCAGGTTTCTAACAAATCGGCAAAGAATTTCTTAAAACAAGATGCACTAATTCCGAAAGGAGTTTGAAATTCCAAAAAGAGCTGAAAATAGTTTGAAATTCCAAAAGTAACTGACCAACCGATCGTCACGGCAAAAACTTATCACTTACTTTATGGTGTCAAAAAATAAATCAATTTAAATTGTTTAAAGTGTGTGACGAAAGTGATTTTAAACTAATTCATCAGAGATATAGATGCTCGATTTACTTCTCAATGTATACAATGAGAAATTAAATGTTTTTAAAATGTTTCCATGTGTAATTTATTTTATTCGGAAGTACTTTATTTCATAAATTTCGTAAATTAATGTACTTTCTAAGTGCAACTTTTTTTTTGCGGTCCCTGTCCGCTGTATAAAATTTTTTTTTGTAGTACTTTGACAAAATTGTTTGTTGTATGCAAGTTATTAAATTTTCGAATATTTTTTGTGCGTTTTCTTTTAATGCTGCCTCTATCTACCTCACAAAAACAAGTTTTACTGTACATTAATTTTTAGTCACATTAAATTTTTATTTTTCTAAGCTTAATTTTGCTGCTATTCCTACAGCATTAAGAAAATGTTTTTATTTTTAGACAGGCATGTAAGCTTGACTGTTATAAGTAGTAATGTCTTAAAACTCACCAGATCTTCTTCTGTCTTATTTTATGATTAAAAGTTTTAAAAAAGGAATTTATAGGGGTCAGTATTGAGTGGGGGGTTTGGGTATCGGTGTTGACCTTGATAAGACCTACCTATCAATAGCTATCGTCTGGAATTTTCACGCGATTCCCACGCGACGCGCTGGATCGATGAAAGAACCTGTCACGAACCTTCTTGATAAGCAACATTATGACGTCATTATTTTTCCTTTCTTTTTAGGAACCAAAATTCTAAGCGATTATTGATTGAAACTCTAAATAACCTTTAAATAATGTCTTATGTTATGATTATTTTTCATTATTTTTTTCCACATTGTTTAAAAAGTTTGAATGTCTGTATTCCTTACTATCTGCAAAAAGTTTGTTTTTCGTGAAGGGCAACATTTTGTGAAAATAAACTTCCGGAAAAAATAAAATAAAAAATATCGTTATTATAGATGAATTTATTTTGTCTCAAGAAACTGTAATATTTAAAATATTTTAAAAAGAGAAGCAACTGAATGAAATGAAATTCAGACTGAGTTTGAACAGAACCATCACGATAGCCCTACCGGTTACTTCATTCATTAGTTAAAATATATCCTATTTTTTTTTACCTTTTTTTGACTGAATTTAGAGGTATATTTTTGTCCAATAAGGTCTAACTAAAAAAAGGGGTAGATATTTTTTCTATGAATATAAGTTTTTCGTGATGCTGTAATGAATTTCTGACACAGTTAAGATTAGCTGCAACAGATGGCGCCACGAAATCTTTAAAAATTTATTCTTGGCTACGAATTCCTTAGAACTACATAATGCATATAAATTACAGTTTTACAATTTCAGCAATGAATAGGAATATAGAATTGTAGAATGGAGGATGGTACACCGTTAGGCGGACAGGGGGTAGCCTCCCTCATCCAGTGAATCTTAATATAATTTAAGTTTCAAATTTGTTTCCCCACAATGGAATTAAGTTCTTGAACATACAACTGTAGAGTAAGGTTACTAGTTTTATTACTTTAAGGGGAAATTCAAAATTTTTCCTGTCTAGCGTATACTGTGTTTATTCAGCAGTAAAAGAAACGACTGCCAAAATAATAGGGGAAAGATGAGCTTTTCTGGACATATCCGGAGCAATCGTACAGTACAAGTCATGTAGAATGAACACATCTTATTCATAATTTTAAGGAAGATATTTATTCACATTCAAAATGCGGAAAAAAACTGCAATGTAGAAAGGGATCCTGCACGTTAAATCTGTCAAGGTTCTAGTCCGCTCGTTAGCGTGGTTCAAAATTTCGGAGAGAAAGATGCCACATCTTCGGTATCGTCCTCGTCCCTTAACCGCAGTTCTAAATTATGTCCATCGCTAATAACCCTCGAGTTGACTTCTAGTGCGATGTTCATATAACTCTCTCTAACCAATGCTAAATTCACTTAAAATATTTATTTAGTTAAGTTAAACACTAAAGAGAGAGGATTTAATAAACTTTGTAGGACCAGATTTAACATTTCTATTTAATCTAAAAGAAATATTTTTCTTCCTATATATGAAATATTAAAAGAATAATGAGATATTTTACAATACTTGATAAAAGTATACTTTGTGAGGCCATATTGTTCAAGAAATTCAGAAATAACTACTAAAGTTTATCGAACATGCCATGTTTACAACGAGTCGAAAACACTTATTTTTATTTCTGAAAAACCAGTAACCGTGTCTCCCCGGAGAAAATCAAAGCTCAGCACTATATTTTGGTGTAGAGATGGTTATAGGCACTTATCGGAAAAGATATCTTCTCATATTTCTCAAACCAGAAATGTCGTTAAAATGATATGGAACGGTTTTTCCCACTTCTCCTGTTCTTCAAAACATCGTTCTGAAAATGTTTTCGATAATTTTATATCGTTAAACTGAAAAATATAGGTAATAGTTGATCGCAGTATGTATTTTTTCGAGCTGTGTGATTTCTGTATTGGTATGCACTTAAGATCAAGAGAAAACACCCCTAGACATTTTTATTTTTTGCTTTCTAATAAAGCGCTCAGATTTTGGCATAAATTCCAAACGCCAATCTAAACAGCCTTTCGCTTTATTATTTAATCAAATGCGTAGAGATTTTACAGTAATTGCTCAAGAAGAATGGCAAAACAAAGCTAAGTACTCACACATACTGTCAACCAAATTCGTCAAATCAAAAAACGTCACTGAATGCCGCGATGTGGGAAATGTTTTCTGTTAATGATTACTTAAAATTAAGAAAGTAATAGAATATAGGTTGTATTTTGTCCAAATAGTGCAGAGAAACCAAATGGCACCAAAGGAATTTAAAGTTGCCCTTGCTATGTCGAAGACCTTTGGTGAATAAAGCAGTTGATGGTCCATAGAGTTAAGGCCTGTGTTTTTTCCCTAATAGGGCTTCAGATTGGTATTTTTAGCGCGTTTTTCACGTAGTGGAACAAAAGCGCTATTAGGACGCAAATTTCGTCTTTGTCTTCGTTCCATATTTTGTCATACCTTTTTCTCAGCCAATAAGCAACGCATTGACCTCGGGTTTTCGGCATTGGGTCTCATTTGTGCCCTAGATGAGCCGAATCATATTTAAATTTAATAATTTTTAAATTTAAAAAAAATTGTAAGTATAGTACTACTTTCTGTTAGTAAAAAGTTCATTAGTTGCATTATTGTAAAATACAACATGGGAAAATTGCGCTAAAATTACTTGGCCATGCCAATGATTGATATCTTGTTTTACCTTGGCAGACCTAGTCTATCTAGTATCACTTTTTTGTTCGTCACCATACAGGCGATACCAATTGCCGCAAGTAATTTTGATGCCCAGTTTGCCCCCCAGATGCCCCACCTGAGCACTGGCTATGTGAAATTGAACAGAGGAATTTCCTTCTGCCGAGAGCACTCAAGCCAAACGGGCACTCAAGGAATTTTTCTACATGCCGCATAATCATACAACATGGGCGCTGTCGATTTTCTGCATCATGAAAATCTACCGACTTGGGCCGGGGCGAACCCGAAATCAAGGGTGCAGTAGGCCAGCTACAAACCAAGTACGCCACCCAGCCCACTGGTCTATATTGGAGAGTTTAACCAATATAAGTGGACAAATAAAATGTAATTAGGATAAAAATTAGGTGTTCTCAGGACAGTGAGGACAAGTGTTGTGGCTAATAGAATACATATAATATTTAATGTATAATAAATGACTCAACGTAGAAGTGGCTTAAAGTAAAATTTACAAAGAAACTCCTTGAAAGACTAGTAAAGCTTTTTAACCCTTTCTTGTTTGCAACTGACAGAAATCTTACCTTGAAAAATAAACTCAACCCCTTACCTCCCACGGAAAAATCGAACCCCCAAACTATACTGAGATTTGAAACTGATTCCGGGGGCTCTTAGGAGGGAGGAATATCCTTTCTTCCAATTCCCATGCATGTTCGAATGTTTATTATCGTATTTGTTCACGCATGCTCGAAAATTTTTTATGGATGGTACCGATTTCACGCATGCTCAAATACAATATTTTTAATCACGCATGCTCGATGGGGTGATGTCTTTTGGTTTCGCGAAATGGGTCGATGGAACAATATGTAAGTACCATAGTACTCCATACCAATAATACTCCTTAGCTGTACGCGTCAGCAATTGATGGACCCTTGCAACCTTCGTTGTTGTCCTCTCTTCATCCGTTTCATCGTCGACAGGGTCGGATTCTTTTTGCACGGAAGTCACTATTTCGTCATTATTTAGCATTTGAAATCTACAGTCTTCTGCATCACCTGCTATCCAGATTTCTACATCAACAAAACTCAATAAAAGAGCACGTATACACCCCTCACTTGGAGACAAACTGACCTAATATTCCGCGCAGTTGTTTACCAAATCACACAACTGAAATCCCCCAAATATCATCCATCTTGGGTCTTCCGGTCACTTTTGGCCTCACAGGAAACAAATGTTGAGCATTGCACTGTTCGAAAACGTATCCAGACTTTGGTTCGGATATTTGACGCTCCGGATAATAAACGATCGGATGAACGGCGTCCTACTGTGTTACAGTATTACCATTGGGAAAATACAGTTAGAATAATTTTAGAACTTTTTTTCATTAGAAAACGAGAAAGTTCCATTCCATGATTGAGTCAAATAAGTTGTTCCCCTAACTTTCAATATTAATAAAAAAAACTAAAAAAATCCCTTTTATAGTTAACCTAATTAAGTTATAACTTAAATTTTTAGTCACCAAATCTGGAAATGGGACCTAAAATGAGTCACCAGATTCGGGATGGAATCTGAAAATGGGAAATCATTAATCCTGGTGATCCTGATCAGGACAATGGAACAAAGTGATTAAGTTGTTGTATTATCATCGGTCCTGGACAAGTGAGCAAAATTTCGAATGAATCGGATCTTCTAAAGTGGGTAAAAATTAAGTTCAAAGATTCCGTTACATACAAGTGAAGCTTATGGAAGGGTGTTAAAAATCCAATAGTTCTCATTAAATCTCTAGTCCATTTTACAAATAGGTACACGCAATATAATCTCCCATTCTGAAATCAATTTTATATAATTCCTACTCATGAAAAGAAATGAAGAAACAAGGGTTTGAACAAATCAGAATTTTCTTCTGAATTCAACATAATATATATTTATGAGCCAGATTTGTTGTGTGTAATGATCTACACTAATCGGGTATCTTGAAATTTAAAGGTTAAGTTGTAAGAAGGTGAAGTAGGGCTTCGGTTATAACGAGCGGATATAAAAACAGTTTAAGGTCAAATGATATGCCGTACGTTATTTGGTTTTAGTGCTCATAAAATGACAGGAAAAGGCACATCTATTTCCACATAGAGTCAAAGTATGAAGTACTGAATTTCTTTTTCGTTATCATTAAAGCTTTGCTGCCTTATGGGGTCGTTTAGATGTTTTACTGCTGTGTACGTAGCATTTCGTTTAATAGATAAACGAATTGGAATAAAGGTAATGCAGTCGTAATTTGCACTAGTAATAAAAAGACTTTTTAAACTTGTCTTTAAAAAATGACATGATTCATTAGACATGCGCGCATTCTAGTACAAAAAAACTGATACACTAGTCTAATACTTGTAATGCGTGTCAGTTCCTGCTTCCCTATAATCCCCCTTGTCTACTCTCGGACCCGGCTAGATGTGTGGGAAGAACTGAATAATCAGTCAACATGATTCACTCTAATTATTTTAATGTCACAAAATATCAAGCAAGCACAATAATAATCCAACTAAGAATCTTAACCAGTATACAGAGCGCGAAGGTGAGACCCGTTAGCCTGGGGATAATATTACGGACCCTCAACTGATTCCACGATAACCTATACAAGCTCAATTTCAACTCCGCGGCGCTCTAATAATTTATTCTTTAACTTCTATTTAAATAAGTCTCGCGATACATGTACTCTTGTGAAATCCTACTGTTGAGGCCTTGAACAGTAATCTTTAACTGGATTCGATCACCTACCTCCGAGTGATCCTCTCTTGGAATTCTTCAATTGATACTTTTATAAACTTAGATTTGTAATTAGTAAATTCACACACATGATCCTCCACTCACCAACTAACTCTCAAAACTCGCGAATACAGAATTTATATAATATACTTATTTTACATAATCACGTTTCCTTCGGTGAAAGTTGGTTGGTAAAAATGTTTCCCCAGAAGAGTCCCCAAGGGGTTAGTCATAGACGCGTATAGATCCGTCACATACTTAGTAAGTTCACCACGAGAGAATGGGACCAAAGAAATGCGAGGAGATGCAAAAAGTACCCAACCTTTGGCCAGAAAAAAATATCTTAGTTACATTGTGGGATCAGGATCTTCATCAAATTCAAGGAAGTGCCCCTTGAGTCTTTACACACACATAGCATAGCATTCCTCCTACTGCCGGGAAACACTTCTGGAAGTCTTCAACTGAGTCGAAGCGTTCTATCTTATCTCATTTCTATTCTGAAAACGTAATCCTTTCAATAGAATTTTCATTTTCAGGATTTCATTGTACTACGCGCGGCTTGGTGAGGAGGATGGTGGGAAAGGTTGGTTGGAATAATTAAACGCACACACCCACACAATGTTTACGAAACACTCTGGGACAAGCATTGTTGGTCAAAGAGAACCTTTCCACCGTGTTAGGATTTGAGAGAGAGAGAGAGAGAGAGAAGCCGCTATATATATCAACAGTAGACCTTTAGTGTATGAAGAGAGAATTGTGTGTGTGTGTGTGTGTGTGTGTGTGTGTGTGTGTTGTGTGTGTGTTGTGTGTTGTGTGATTTGTGTTGTGTGTGTGTGTGTGTGTGTGTGATGAATAGGAAGAAGCCTTGACTCCGTGTCACTTCTTAACTGGCCAAAATTCCTTCGGGACCACAACCCACAAAGAGAAGGTTTACAACGCATATTTGAACAAAAACAAGATTTATTAAATCAATTTTGGAAGAAATGGTCGAAGCATACTTATTACAATTGCGCATCTTTCACCAAGTGCGTGGAAACCAACATTCTTCCAAATAGGGACTTTGTCCTATTGCAAGAAGCCGTCACACCCCGACACCCCTGGAAAAGAGCACGAGTGGAAGAGTTAATCCTTGGTCGCGACGAGCAAAGTCCGTACTTATGGGCTACCTGCTAATGGACACCCCAGGGTGGGAAAGATGTCGCACGAATGAAGTCCACAAATCTGAAATAAGCCCAAAACAGTGACATCTGTAGTTTTTTAATGTTTATTTAATTCCTGTTTAATTATTTAACACTTCCTCAAAATTATTTACTCATAAAATCTGTTAATTTTGATTGAGTTTTTTTTTTGTTTGATAAAAAAGTTAGATTCATAATACGCCTCACATTGTTGCAATGCAACAAAACTCCTTTTATAACCACCATAAAGTGTATTAAAGGAGAGAATAACTTGAAATGTGTGTGTCCAGAAATACTTGATACATAGAGGGAAAAAAATTGAATCACAAAAAAAAAGTTCGTTATGTAGAAAATGCAATTTGTTATTCGCAGGTTATTTTACGAAGAAAATCGTGAAATGTGTTCTTGGTTCCAGGAAAAAGTTCGAACCTCTCAATAATTCGAAGTATATGCTCAGTTCCTAGAAAAACTCTTGATATTTCGAACTAGAACAACACGTTTTGGTACTCTCAAAATTTTGAAGTAAAATCTGTGGCTGGCAAGACCACACGCGATAAATTGAAGTTATATTATAATACTCTCTACAATTCGAACATCCCCTATCATGTACAGTCTTGTAGCAAACACGTTGAAGTTTACAAGTTGTATTGTCTCTGCGTGTCTCCGCTGTAGCGTAGATCCTTTGACCATCTGTCTGCTACCCCTTTTTGTGTTTTCCAGTTTCTCTGGCGAAAAGACACTTTTATAGCTTTCCTTCTTAAAGTAGACAATAGACCAACCGCACCTGTTGCCAGCCGTCCATATCTTTCGTTCAACACGTGGTCATGCTACACCTGTGTTCAGAAAGGATGGCCCACTATTGTGAAGAAGAGATGCCTAGGATTGTGTATGAATGTATTGCATGTATTCTTTTAATACGGTTTTTTTATTTTCTGTATAATATTTATACTATATAATATGTGCTTTTTAAAAATATTTTAAAATAATTTTAGACATATGCACAAGTGTTGTTTTATTACATAGTTTCAAATTTAAATGTGTTGGGGGGGGGATTTCTTTTCGTGTATTTTTTGGGAGTTTTTCTACCCTCTTGATAATTCAAACTCTTAATAATTCGAAGGTTTTCATTAGTCCCTTCAAATTCGAATTATCGAGAGTCGACTGTATATATACATACAGGTAGAGTATGAATTGAAAAAAGGTGTATAAAAACTATTGGGGGGGGGGGCTATGTTCAAAGTTTATTTCGGATCCAAGTAGAAATCCTACAGATCAGTTTCTGATTTAATCCTTGAATTTAGCTAATCCTAAGCAGTCATTTAAAATATTCTAAGAAATGTCATTTCTATTTTTACAAGAAAAATCATAATCCTGCTGTGACAAAACGTATTATTTAAAATACTGCTCCATAAGTCATACATTCTGTGAAAAACATCTTTATACAAATTAGGTTGTAAAAAAGAAATGTTCTGTGAAGAAAAGATTCTTAAAAAGTATAAAATGGACAGATATTTTATCTGCTCCGAACTATCGCGCTAACACACTCAATCAAAAAAAATATCTTTTGTTATTACTTTCAACAAAATTTCACTTCAAATCCTACCAAGAAATAGATTAAAACATCGTCTGCAGAAAAAATCATTTTTTTAAATGGAAGTACATGATATAGAAATATTTTTTTCATTTGATTTTTGTTCGTTTTAATTATCGTCTGCGATATGTTCTACAAAGTTCTTTTTTTTTTCACACGTATTAAGAAGTATTTCACTTTTATCAACGTTTTTAAAACTTTTCTTCCCAGCTTCTTTTGGGGGGGGGGGAAACGGGGGTTCCTGTTTGTCTTTAGAGAAACATAATCCCTTTAGTCAGCTTTCGAGCGGCTGATCATTAGTTTTAAAAAAATTGACGTGTTTGACTTTTCGAAAATACACCTTGAAGGTGAATATATTATTCCGCTCAGATTTCTTTCGTAAAATATGCTGAAAAATGTTAAGCCACGTTATCGGATATGTTTGACATACATTTTCTTTATAAATTTCCTAACCGAAGCAATATTTTGAACGCTAACAATGCTGTTTTTTTTGTCGGAAGGAGACGGATTCGGAAAAAAAAGTGTTGAAAACAATTTTTTCGTACTGCATTGCGGTTTCCATTGATTTAGCTTGTGGAAGTTAATATTTATAACCTAAAGAAACATAAGATAGAAAAGTCTTAGAACATTTAATTTAAAGGGAGAGAGGAAAACGTCAAATATGTGTGTGCTTTTTGAATTTAATAATAAATAATTGTAGTGCAAAAATATCTCTACATCTCCTATTCACCCGCCAATTGACGTTGTTTTTGATGGATGTAAAATTTTAAAAAATATAAAGTGGGAAACTTAAAGAGATAAAAAAATTATTTTTTACCACATTATTCTATAAAATATTGTATACCTTTTTTATTTTTAAAAAATTTATCTCATTTGAGTTATAAATTAAGAAGACTGGAAAGAGGTGATTATTCATTTTTTTTTTAAATTTCAACTGTTCAAACAAAATATTTTTAGAAAGTACTAGGGGATGAGGGAGGGGCTACCCCCTGACCGCGGACCAATCCCTATTATACCGTAAGAGATTTTCCCTGAAATCCGTTAATGATTGGGAGTTGGAATGAACAATTATTCGATGAATCGAATGAATTAATCTTTTTATAAGTCTCGCAAACTCAGGGAAGGAAATGCACTTATATAAAGTGTAAGAGGAAGACGAGATATTTAATATTCAATTACAAGTAGAATCACTTGTGTTTGATAATAATCGTAACTTCTACTTAAAATAATCAACTCCTGCTCTATTTGATTCTAATTCCAATATCTTACTGACTGAATTGTCAATTATCTCTTTTATACAAATTAATCGACGAGTCGCTCTCGTCTAGCTTTCAATTTCTTTACGTTAATCACAAACATTTATCATTTTCTTCTTTCGAACCTAAAAGTTAATGCTTAAATATACGACATGATTTACATAGATCACATTTTCTTCTTCGGGAGAAAGTTTTCAATTGAACAATATTTAAATTAATAGAATTTCTTAAATATACGACAGAATGCTTAAATATACGACATGATTTACATAGATCACATCTTCTTCGGGGGAAATTTATTAATTGAACAATATTTAAATTAATAGAATTTCCCAAGAGGATTAGTAATAGGCACGCTAAATAGCCCTGTTACAGTACAACTTATACAACTGTTTACACTCATTGTTCAAATTGTAAGACTATAACTTACATTAACAATGTAGTTCTATTTATTTTTTTCAATTTATTGTAAGAAGGGAAAACAATAAATTTCAAGTCTTCATCTCCGCATTTTAATTTGTACTTTAGTTTAGGGACTCTTCAACAAAAAAATGTTCTAATCGCCTTTTCTTCTAAATTGCTCTAAATTTTTATTCCGTCTTTGCTTCTGCACCTAGACAATCGCATACAATTGTCTATACTATAGGAGTATGTTACACATAAAGACTTTTTCAAAGCTCAGCCCCTGTGGTTTATTAATAGTCATGGCAAACACCAATGTAACAGGGCATTGCTTAGGTTTTAGTACGAATGGTATATGCAAGTCTCCTCGTGTGTCCAGTGTGATTTTCGGTCTGCATACAATTTCGCCTTTCTTATCTCCTGATAAAATTTCACACTGAGGTACATTCTTCTGAATATTTTTTACTACCCATTTTGTGCCATTACACAGTCGGAACTAGTTTGATATCATGGGCGCCATGCAGGCTTAGTGCGATAAATGAATTACGCCAAGCGCCGCTTGTCGTTGGAATGGAATCCAAGATGGCGGCCTAGCGGTAAGAAATCGTCAAGAAAATAATTTTAAAGAACTGTTTTGAAATATAGTGAATTTTATTTGAAATGAAGAATATAGAAAGAGATTGTGAATATATTCAAGATAAATAAATAATAAATATCAGTAAAATATTTACCAAAAGTAATATTATGCAGTACATAATAATCTCATAATATAATTTCACAGTAGTTATTATATGTAATCATATATTATATAGAAATTGAGGCGTTGACATGGATAAGGTTGTAAGTCAAGAAAACCCATTTTTACAGGAGGATCAATAAATGATTTTGAACTGATGAAATTAAGTTTATTCATTAAAAATAAGTACATATGAGATCTATTTATGGATATATATTGTTTTTTAAATCCACTTACAGCATTTGGAAGTAAATTAAATTATAAATTTTTTTAAAAAAATTAATTTTATTATGTACCAAGTTGACGATAAAATGTATGATATTTTGTATCTGAATTCCAACATAGACAACAAGTCTTTTTTTAGGATCACTAATGGCTGACCTTTCTGAACAGTAACAATGAAGAACAGTAAATTCTGGAGATGTCATTGACAGACTTTCCTCTTTTAAAGATGTTATGCTCCTTCCATGGTTCCACGTTACTGAATGTTGTCTTAACTTGTATAATAGGCAAATTGGCTCTTGAAATTTTTATCCAGGAAGCAGTGCTAATCTTAATCGCGGCGATGTATTTAAAATGGTATCGCATTGAGCAAAAATATCATAAAAATCTTCTTTCATCGTCACAACGTTGAAAGGTTGAACATGTTGTGCCTCTGCAATCATTTCAGCTATTTCTTCGGGGACCATAGGTTTGCAAACTCTTTTTCTTTTTTCGATAATACCAAAATCGCGATCACATGGCATATATGAATGACCCGAAACTAAAAATTTAAATTGAATACAATCTAGAATATTTTTGGCAACAGCATAGATCATAACCATTAACACCATCCGGTTTTTATTTTGGTCAGCGTAGTTGTCACACCAGACTGTCAAATTTCTTTTTGGAGTTAAATTAGACGTGATAACCTTCAGAAGACAGGATGCAACCTCATTCCCTCCGCGGCCAGCCATGCCCTCATGCCACAAGCACATGAAGCTCGTGCTGGTATCCCCATTGTGAATAAAGAGGTTGAAGTTGGCGTCTGTAAAACATACTGGAGTGTGTGAGAGTGGGTGTGAATATCACATGATGCATGTCCATGTTGATAGTGCAAGTACCACTTGAACGCATGCTTGAAGAAGCATTGTCTTCATTTAACAACTTTACAGCTTTCTCAGCTTTCCTGAGATGTAACTCCTTCTTGGCTATCAATTTCAGTTTTTCCAGTCCCACTGTTGTGTTTATTTTGTTTTTAAGAAGATCACACGATGAACAAGTGTCGGTTCGAGGGAGGGGGGAATGAAAGTTTAGGAAAAAAATTCCTGAAAATTCTTCGATAGAAATGCTGGTGAATGTTTGAATCAGGGTAGACTTTTACAAAGGCGCAATATCTCATGTGGATATTTAAATCTGGACTCAAGTATAACTATGAAGATTTGCGCCGTGAATAGTGGCTTTCTTCGGAAGGAAATGATGAAATATGTCCCTTTTTGAATTCTATATCTTCATCAGTATATTTTGTTTTATGGGAATGGGATCGCGGATTTTTACCCCTACGATTTGTAAAACAAACATCTCCCTTCTTCTCAATCACAGTGTAAGTTCTCTTTTGAGATAAGCCTAATGTATCTCTAAAACTTTCTGCGCACACTTGAATGTGCCCATTAGTTGGTAAGCAGTAGGTGACAGAGATTTGTATCCCACTTAACGCGGGAACGTCGGTTGCGCGCTGCCTTCGTTGCTTTATGCGCACTATGTTTATTAAGCCAAATAAGAAATTACCTGGGCAGTCTTCACTCTGTTTCCAAAAATTTGTGTGCAACTTACGCACTTCATTTTCCACTAAGTCGTGGCACCTGTATTTGCATTTTCGCGTAGCCTAGAGAAAGAAAACAGAATTTAATATTATCATCATCATGGGAGCTTCTGAAAAATGTAATTACACAATTTGAATTTCATCTCAGAAACGGTGAAAAATTACCAGTTTGAAAGGCACTGACTTTGGAGGCATAGTGATATTTACACACAAACAGTTTAACTGAATCTGAGACTGATGTAAACAAAATGTAAAAAGAAGCAATGTGTCTCGGGAGGTTATGATTAGCAGTGATAAACTTCGCTTGACATAATGCCTTCTCCATGCCAACTCAATCTGACTTTCTACCAGAGGCCTCTACCTGTGTTCATAGCAACTAAACCACTTTCAACACTGACTTACTACTCTTCTCATGCCATTGGCATGACTTCTTACTACTTTTTCCTATGAACATCTCAAAATAATTTTTTTTTGACTTAATTCCTTTTTCATGTCAGTGCCTCAATTATTATATAATAATCATATAATGTAATTTAATAGTAATTATTTAAAAAGAATAATCATATTGCAATATAATAAAAATTATGTATAAGTTACTCATATAACATAATAATTATAAATAAATATAAATAACATTATAACAATTATAAATGAATAACATTATAATAATTATAAATGAATAACAATAATTATGAATAAATAACATAGTAATAATTATAACATGATATGTAATATGTGTAAAAAACATATAAAATAATTATTTTTTATGATTTTTACATATAACTATTATATTTTTATATTATACATTAATAAAATAATCACATCTAATATATAAAATTCTCCTGTCACAGTGTTTGTAACCAAACTCCTCGGAAACGACTTGACCGATTCTTAAGAAATTTTGTGCGTATATTCAGTAGGTCTGAGAATAGAACGTAAACTATTTTTCATTCCGATATTGCAATTAGTTGAAAAGATATTAATAAAAAACCTTAAAACGCGTAATTGTTTTATCCCTGTGTGTTGTTTAGTCCGCCGTTTATTTCGTTTGGCGTCGAAAATCGGTTTCGCGCCAGATGTGACTTTTCTTTGTTCCACCATCCAAATCACTCTGCTCATAGGTTACAATATCAAAATAGGTGTCTATAACAAATCAAAAATGAACCAAATTTGGCGAGTGAAAAGTTTTTTCCCCTTTTTTGTACATATCTTTAATTCAAAAATTCATATATTGTACGTTTTATGAAACAAAAATATCTAATATATTTGCGAAAAATTTGATCGCTTTTACTTCGTTAGCGTTATTCAAATAAATGACAGGAGATAAATGAAACGGCTAGACCGATTCTTATGAAATTTTGTGCGTAGATTCATTAGGTCTGAGAATAGAATGTAAACTGTTTTATATACCCCTAAGTGATAAGAGTGGTCAACCCTAAATTTTTTTTTTGGACAAAATTTTTTATTTTAATTTTTTTTAATGATTCTACATTAAAAAATACATACAACCCTAAATTTTTACTTTTCTACCACCAACCCCTATTTTTGATAGCGATATTAGTACTTTAATAATTTTCTACTCTTGTGTTCGACAATTTATCAGTTACCACTCGATTCCCGCCAGGCATCTACCGGTGTCACTTCTCACCCTGTAAACAGCACAGAGTAGGGATGAGAAAGCCGGTCTCCTGTCTTTCTCGGATAATAGCTTTCTCTCACTCAAGTTTAGGGCCAAAACCGTTTTTGGCCATTATTATTGATTGTGCAACAATCGTAGCAGTGACGCTTATACTTATCATTTTACTTTATCAGTGGAACTCTCATATTAAGAGTATATTCTTATACTAAATGTGTCATCAATTTGCGGTGCTATAATTATTTATTCCCATTTTGCTCAAGATAGTTTTCACGTTCAGTTTATTAAGTGATCTCATATAAATCAATAGTTTTTTAACACGTATCACGAGCTCCCGCCAACAACAAATATTGTGTTTCCTGTATAAACCATTTCAGAATATTTTCAGACATTTACGAGTTCTTACTTAATGTTAATTAGTTTATTTATTATTAAATGACTATTAATAAAACTGTAATACTCAGTACGCGTGGATTTCCGGTTATTTTGCTTCGTAATTTGAACCCACCACGGCTGTGAAATGGCACGCGATTAGTCATGAAAAAATTGATTGAAAACGTTGTCGAAGCTAGCATTTTGAATGACAAGTTTCAAGAAGAAAATGTATTACTACCACGAATCCCTATTATTCCCACAGATGTGCCAATTGAATTGAAACGGATTCAATTTTCATTCGCAATGACAATCAATAAGTATCACTGCCAAACGAAGTCTGTTTATGGCTTAGATTTGGGCACACCGTGTTTTTCACACGGACCATGAAACATGGCATGTTTTCGTGTGGATAAACCATCTAGTTGGTTTGTGCTGGCTAAACATGGACTCACTAAAAATATCGTACACTCCATTGCACTAAGAGACTGATAATGTTATTTTTTACTAGTCATAATTTGCGATAGAGATGTAATTTGAAATTTATTAGTTAAAATAATAAAAGTACAAAGAATTCAAAACATGAATATTTGGTGTTTTGTTACTTTTATAGGCCGTCATCGTTCACAACGCTCCTTTCAGTTATATGCCTCACCCTCACACACTTACAATGAGTTAGTTATTTTTTATTTGATTACCTAAATATTCACTAGAAATACTTTGTATGGCAAAACAACGTTTGTGTGTGTGTGTCGGGACAGCTAGTAATACATAAAATTTAATAATGAATATCAATTAAAAAGTGCTGAAAATTTGCAATATTCCAAAAACTGCAAACGTTCACGCGCGAACACGAAACGTTCGAAAAATCATTTTTAAAAAGTAAAATAAAGTCATTTTTAAAGTAAACCGATTTATAGCAATAATTAAAAGCGCAGGTCTCATTTAAAAAAAAAATCCTATATGGTACTTGCCTATGATATTAGACATATCCATATTCGAAATTAGCACAAAATTCAACAGAAGACTCAATGCAATTCAAAATGGTTAAATTTGCAATGCAATTCAAAATGGTTAATTTTTAATGGTCTGGAATTACTAGGGTTGCCACGGAAAAAAAATAATATACGTCATCCCAATGGCAACCATATTGTCAAATAAAAATATCAAGCTAACCATATTGTAATGTTATCGCCCATTTTGGCGTACATAAACAACAACCGTATACCCATGATATCAAACTAGTACCACACAGTCTATCAGTAATACATAAATTCTTTAATAGCATGTCGATACAGCCTAATTTCAAATTCAGTTTAGCGGTTGGCATTCCCGATGGAGATATTCAGGTGGATACTGTAGCATAACTTTCTCTTGATGATCCATCGTCGCCGCCGCCAAGAGAGCTTCAAATTGGCATCCTTTTTGGCGACCCAATTTGGTGACTTAGTGACCTATATGGATGCCTTTGGGAATAACGTGATATCTATTTTATCACAATCTATGAGGTCAGTGGATATTTGGTGAAAAAGCTGGAAGGCAGAAGGGAGGGATTCCCAAAGTGGTCTATATAGACCCACAAGGGTCTATGACAGCAAGTATTGTGTCAACATCAGGGAAAAAATAATTTAGGGGTCTAAGATAATAACACTCATTAAACCAGATCATGACTTTAATTTTAAAAGAAAATTTAATCAAGTGGAACCCAGATTCACCTGTTTAACAGATTTATTAACTAAATTTAATGAAGTTAATTTTCAGTTACGGCGTTTTTTACCACATAATTAAGCAAAGGACCCAAATTTTTTTTCCTTCTAGTTTCTCAATGTGTCACACACAATCTGCCAGGAAAAGGACGTTTTAACCTACTTTCAATATTTAAATGCCCTTTATTGAGATTTTGAAACTAGGTTTGAAAATGTTTTGACTTTGCTGAGGGTGTCCAGCCTTAATGTGACCCAATAGCTGATTCCCGAACCGTTCGGTTTAGATATGCACTTCCAATTTGAAAAATGTTTTAAAACAGGTAAAGAATGTTTTTACGTGCTTTTCGATCCAAAAAACCCATTTAGAAAAAAAATTACAAAATTAATTTTTATACGGTTCCAGGTCCTATCACTTATATTTAGGAAAAGATGCAGTGCACACAAAAACAAAGTAAACACAAAAAGTTTCATTTTATTACGATAAAAATTGGCCGAGTCATGGAACTTTGAAAATCATACATTATATCCATTTTCTCGGCAAATTTCAAGAAGCTAGTAAGGAGCCGTCTCCAAAGTGAAATTAGTTGGAACTCTGCTAGGAAACTTTCTCTCTTGCACGTCACTCTTATGTAAATCGTTTTTAAATTTAAAAGCATACGTTAATAATATAATAATTGAGTACTTAAGAAATAAAATTTATTCTGTGTACGTGTAAAACATAGGAAAAAATGGCAGTTATAGATACTGCCGATAGAAGTGAAAGCTTAGAACTTTTAGTACTAAAATTTGAAATTTCATAATGTCTGAATTAAATTATCAACGTCAATCTGGTTTCACATCTATTGACTCTCCGAGCAACAACTAAATGCATGTTTATATGGGTTTTTTTTTATTCAAATATATTATACGGGCTGTACAAAAGATCATGACAAAATATAAATATAATTCAATTGAAATAACAATTAATATACAATCATATTATTTATGGATAGTATTTGTATTTACTTAAATTTCAATGTACTTGATTTTTAGCATTATTTTAATTGTTTGCATCATTGTCATCATTAATTTCAACAATACTTAGACTTTTTGTACTTTCAATTATTTCATTTTGTTCTAAAAAAGATACAATAGGCTTATGGTAACTAAAGTAAGAAAGGAAAATGTTTGATTCAAATTTATCCAAGTATCGCGTTAAAACCGCATCGATCGTCGTTTTATATTTTGTAGTACTGAGTTTTCGATCATTGAACATATTTAAATTAAGTGTTTCATTTAGAAATTCAATTGGTGGTAGATTTTTATCATCTGCAAAGTTAATATTGAAGTCTCCACTTAAAATCATCGGTACATTATCATATTTTTCGCCAAATCCTTTTTCCGAGTATTTCAGAACCTTCTTTTGTATAATTCATCAAATTTTCGAATAAAAATTTTTGCATCTGTCTCATAGATTTTCCAGGAGAAATATAAACGGCAACCATTAATATGTTTTGCCCATTCTCGGAATCGCAACGAGCAACGCATTTTCGCCTATATCAGAAACATTAACACCAATGCTTCTAGTGAATTTAGTATGTACTATATGTGAAGTAATGAAGTGTGACGTATATTGAGTATTGTGATAAATAGCTACGCCTGCTGCTGGAACTTCGGGTCTTTTATAACTTACAATAAAGTTGAAATTCGGAATATCAAGTGGTTCTTCGTTTTTTCATACGAATTTCCGACAAATGCAGAACATTTGACTTTTTTACGAAAGCATCATTTTTTTGGTCAGCAGCATGCGCATGCAAACTTTGACAACTGAATGAAAATATCAATAATTATTTCTTGTTGGAGATGAATTCTAGAAAAGTTTTGGTGACCGTTTGTAGTGTAATGTTTTGTAACCTTTTCAATTCTATAGTTAGATCCTCTCGATGACTTGGTGATTTTTAATGATGTTTATTTGTATTAATAACTTTTTTTTTAACCTCAACACATTAATCTTGAATTATTATTAGATTTTATAAATTTTTTAATTTCAAAATCTACGATAAAAATATGATTGAACAACTAGAAGTCTGTTTTACCACGGTAGTAAGAAAACGTCTAAGCCACTGGGAAATACTAATCCGGATTGCGTGATGCATTGTAGAGATTAAATATTAGAAAATAAATAATACAAAATTTTCAAACGCCAGAATAAATACAAAGATTTAAAGTAATTTTAAATAATATAAAATTTTCAAACGACAAAATAAATACGAGTATTTAAAATAATTTTCTAATATTTATTTTTGTATCTTAAAAATATTAGTTTATTTATTTAGTACTCACTATTGTACTGCACAATGATTCTTCAATTAAACGATTCAAATAATAATCAAACAAAAACACTATTTTCAACAATGCACTGTATATACGCATAGAACTTTTCACTAAATCCATTCAATTTCACTTTTAAGATATACACAGCACTATACGTCAGCTGTATAGCTACAGATATACTACTATAAGCATGTCGGTGACGCGAACGCACGAGATTTCACCCATCCAAAAGTGTCTAAGGCGAACAGCACTCTGGGCATGCGCCATTCAGAGCATGTCGGTGACGCGAACCCGTAAGATTTTCCCCTACCAAAAAGTGCCCAACGCCGCTAAAGAAGTTTTCACTTCAAATATAAAATATTTTGGACGAAGAAAACATTTCAAAAGCAGTACCAAAAAGTAGACTTATATGCTGCGGCTTTCAGTCTGATTTGCTGCGTTTTTGTTGATCATGACGAACGTTAAAAATCTGTTGTGTAGTCGCTTGCAATTGCATACAGTTGTATTCTAATATTACGAATTCTAGTACGGGAGAACGAGATGTACACAAATGAAGAATACTGCGAAATGTTTCTGTTTTATGGGCAGTGTAATCGAAATAAGAGAGGCGGCAAGACTTTATGCCATTAAATTTCCCACTCGAAGACATCCATCTTATTGCACAATGCCCGTGCTGTTCAGCGCTTGTATAAAACTGGGAGTTGTCATAGACGTATTCCCTTGTCTCGGGCCTTCACCATTATTTAAGTTAATTTGGTCATTCTGGTTTAATGAAGCCCCTGATTCATGATTGGCGCATCATTCCACATTATGCTATAATTTGAACGGCAAATTCTGTATTATTTTGTGCTATTTGTTAAAACAAGATGTTTTAATCTTTTCGTTACAAGTTGTATTTCTTTATTTTAATTTCTATTGTTTGCCATACAGCAATACAAATAGTCAATCTATGATGTTTCTACGATGTTTTAATTTTTCTATGATGTTTTTTCTTTCGCTCTTTCTGTAGATAATGAATTACTGTTCTCTAAACTCAATTTATATACGACCCCCTTTACCGATCAACTCGGATGCTTGAAATTTATGTAGGCATAACTCGACCATAAAAGAAACTTTTTGTGTTAACTTTGTTTTTGTGTACTGCATCTTTTCCTAAATACAAGTGATAGAACCTGGGGACCGTATAAAAAATTTTCTAATTTTTTTTTGTGAATGGGATTTTTGGTTAGAAAAGCACGTAAAAACATTCTTCACCTTTTTTAAAACATTTTTCAAATTGGAAGTGCATATCTAAACCGAACGGTTCGGGAATTAACTACTGGGTCACATTAAGGCTGGACACTCTGTATATAGTAAAACTACGGTACACAATTAATTAATAACGTCACATTGAAAGAAAAACAAACGCCACATTACAAGAGGAACTAACTGATCGAAATAAGCACTAAGATCATCTTAAAGTAAAATTTAGAAACAGCAATGTTAGAAGCACCAGAATCATCTATTCCATTAAAAGCATTTGCTTGTTGCTCAGTTACTTTACGTAAGTTATTTTAAGTATTAAATTTTAATTTAATTAACAGGTGTTTTCTTAGGTTTTAAACACTACATTTCACTACAGTTAGAAATTTAAATGTTTTGAAGTAAGTATAGCTCTATACCAGCTGTCAAAAGACATTTAATTTGATAAATTTGCAAAAAAATTTTATTAGGTAAGTAAGGGTCTACCCAAAACCAAAAAAAAAAAGGCAAGGGGTCTATGAGACAAAAAATTTGGGAACCTCTGCCCAAGGCAAATCATTCTTGGCGCTCCTCTTCAGTTGAATTTAACGTTTTACGAACCATTTGTAACAATTATACCTCATGTATAAATAAATTTATTACGCATCTCGAAAAACTTTTATTCAAAAAAAAAGTAGTGTGGGAACTATTACCAATTATTATTTTTGTGTTAAGGGAATAAAATGAAAAAAACAGTGATTTATATGCAGGGTGTCCCAAAACTCAATTTCTAGTGGGCACGGAGTAATAAAGGGGAATCGTATCGGTTCTTGGGAAAACTTTTTAAAAAATTCCACATCACTTGATTGGATGACTAGTATATTTTGAAAATGTGGAAATTCCCACTCCATCGTTTCAAAAAACTCAATGTTATAAGCATGTAACTCAAATTAAATAAATAACTTTAAAATAAACCGGAAATTTTTTTAAAAGTATTTCAATGATTGAAATGTGCTTGCCTTCAACACGAACACAAAAAGCGATCGTTTGAGTCGTATAACTAATTAGCTAAATTTATTTCTTCCACTGCTTCTGCAATCCTTTGTCGCAGTTTGGTTAAATTTTGGATTGGTTAAAAAGTCAAAAGGTGAAGATTTAATTCCTTAAATTATAACAAAAAAGTATTATTTTTAAATTTATTACTTAATTTGCGAGTTGCACATTTAAAGTGAAATGAAGTCATTTTGTAAGAAAAGAAAAATGCCGATAATTGGAATGGGTAGAAAAGTAGCAAATGTTGGAGTCTTGAAAAACTTGATTAGGTTATGCGTGATATTTTTCTTATGGAAAATCAAAGGGAGGTTACTTCATTTTCTCAAACTAAGTTGATCTTGAATTAACCAGAAAATGTTTAGCTATATTTGTGACTGTGATTATATATAATAGCATGGCTGTGTAAGATCACGTTGTTAAAAAAATTTGCTGAAATTATGAAATTTGTGATCACAGTACATAATGTGATGGGGAGTGTTAATTTTCCACATTTCCAAAAATATACTTTTCATCAGTTAACTAAGTGAAATGGTTTTTTTTCAATTCCTATTATTAGTTCACTCTCTCCCCATATATATCTATCTTGTTCAACTTTTCAATCATTAATAAAATACTTTCTATTCATCCATTCCAGTTCAAATACATTTTTTCAACTTGTAGTGGATGACACTTGATGTTAGTACAATTTTTTCAAATATTAATTTATTAATTGAATTAAAAATGAATAAATAGTAAGAAACACAAAAATAATAATCCAACAGAATATACAAAAGGAAAATCGTTCATTGTGTCCCTGCAGCGTAATGGATAGCGCGTTAGACTTCTATTCCGAAAGGTCGTGAGTTCGAATCCCACCTGGATGGCCTAATTTCTGAGAATGTGATTTCTTTTCTACTATGCTATTTTATTAGAATAATTCAATTTAATTAATGAATAAATAGTAACAAACGAATGGTCCACCACCACATATAGAAAGGAAAATCGCTTTCTATTTTGTCACTTAATAGTGTGGTTGTGTCAAATGTATATTCATCTTAATATTAATTATTGCTATTTAATAAAAAGTCTCTAAATTAAAAATTTGCTTTGTTGACCTAACTAGGAATTGTCTAAAAAAATTTTTTTATATTACTTGTTTAAAATTATTTCACAGGACTAGTATGAGCCGCCGTTTACGTAATTTTTATTCTATTGAATATCTTGATAAATCACATAATTCAATAATTTTATTTACTTTAACTGAAGTTATTTGGTTATTCATGAAGTACCAAGTCTTTTTTTCTTACGAAATAATTTTTTCTAGGGGTTACAAATACTTGAAATTTATTAAATTCATGACAAAATATACATACGTTTGTCATAAATTAAACAACACTAAACAAACTGTACTTCAAATAAAACGATTAAATTTAAATTTTAATTAGCTTATACGAAACAAATTTATGCATCTCAAGGGTTTTATTTAAGATCTTTTCATGTTTTTTTTAATTATATTTTTTTTCCAACTCTACCAAAAGAAGAAACACCGTACGAAAAAGATTA